>CAUYON010160844.1:0-10434 GCA_963573935.1 Arctocebus calabarensis
ACTACAGGCGCCCGCCACAACGCCCAGCCATTTTTTGGTTGCAGCCGTCATTGTTGTTTGGCGGGCCCGGGGGCTGGATTCGAACCTGCCAGCTCAGGTGTACGAGGCTGGCGCCTTAGCCCATTAGGTCACAGGCGCCGAGCCTGAAAGTTTTCTTTTATCCAGTAATTAAGGCTCCTTCTTTCCTTTTGACCAAAGTACTGTCTGCTGTGGACTGGTTTGCTGTTCTTCCCTTGTCCATCTACTAACCTCACAGTAACGTGGCCCACCTTTGCCCAAACTCTGGACCTGTCCTTAGTGCATTTATTTCAACAAATGTTTGAATAGCTACTATGTTCTAGGCACTGTTCTATGCAAAAGTATTCCGGCAGTGATCCTTACTAAGTTCCTGTCCTCATGGATCTTCTAGTGTGTTTCTGTACCCCTTCAACAGTAAATAAGTAAATATATAAAACATCAGATGGTAACAGGTATTATGGAGAAAAAGGAAGCAGGTGGAAGGGGTGCTAATTGACTCATGCTACTCAAAGAAGCCCTCTCTAACCAGGTTTCATCTGAGCCAAGGCTAGAGGTGCCCTGTCCTCTCTCCCCAGGACAAGCTCTCTCCAGCACTCTTTAAATGTTCATGAAACAAATGATGGCTTCCGTGTCATATGCTGAAGTGCTTGAAGATGCAGCACACTTTTCATGGTATTGTACATTTTTTTATAGTATTTTGTATTTTACAAAGCACTTTTACATTCTCAATTCCATTTGATCCTCTTGACAATGAAGTTCAAGTAGGCAAAGCAGTTAGTTTTATCTCCTTCTATTCTGTAGATGAAGAAACCAAAAACCCAGAGCTTTTTCTAGCATAGCACATTGTTTTGTAAGTTTTATGCAAGCCAACCCCCCTTAAGCTGCCCACACAGGTCACCCCAGAATCCAGTCCTGCAGGCCTCCGAATTTATTAAGAGCTGTTAATCACTCACTGAAAAGAGAGAACCGAGGCACTACAAGGTGTCCAGTGTTCGTCCATGAAAGCTAACTGAAGTAAAGCCAGATTTTTTTTTTTTAAGACATTACCACACTATACTGCTGCTTTGCAGAAAACAAAACATTCTCTGAATAAAAGATTAAAAGCCTGAACAAGAAAAGCAAGTTGGCTCAGCGCCTGAGGTTCAACGGGCTAAGGCGCCAGCCACGTACACCTGAGCTGGCGGGTTCGAACCCAGCCCAACCGCCAAACAATGACAGCTGCAACCAAAAAAAATGGCCAGGCGTTGTGGCGGGCGCCTGTAGTCCCAGCTACTTGGGAGGTAGAGGCAAGAGATTCGCTTGAGCCCAGGAATTGGAGGTTGCTGTGAGCTGTGATGCCACAGCACTCTATCCAGGGTGACAGCTTGAGGCTCTGCCTCAGAAAAAAAAAAAAAAGAAAGAAAAGCAAGTTGCTGAACCATTATTAGGCTATTTAATTTAATGATTTTGTAAGAACACACACTCTAAATTAATATTTAAGCTACAATTTTATTCAGAGTTTCTTACTTATGTATTTTTTTTCTTTTTTTGAAACAGACTCTCAATTTCTTGCCCCAGGCTAAAGAGCCAGGGTGGCATCAGCCTGGTGTACAGCAACCTCAGACTCTTGGGCTTAAGTGATCCTCCTGCCTCAGCCTCCTAAGCAGCTGGAACAACAGGCATCTATGCCAATGACCAGCTATGTTCTCTATTTTTTTTTTTTTTTTGAGACAGAGCCTCAAGCTGTCACTCTGGATAGAGTGCTGTGGCATCACAGCTCACAGCAACCTCCAATTCCTGGGCTCAAGAGAGTCTCTCTTGCCTCTGCCTCCCAAGTAGCTGGGACTACAGGCGCCCACCACGACGCCCGGCCATTTTTTGGTTGCAGCCGTCATTGTTGTTTGGCGGGCTCGGGCTGGATTTGAACCCGCCAGCTCAGGTGTACATGGCTGGTGCCTTAACCCGCTGAGCCACAGGCGCCGAGCCTATTTTTTTTTTTAAGTAGGGACAGGGTCTTGCTCTACCTCAGGCTGGTCTCTAACTTCTATGCTCAAGCAATCCACTTGCCTCAGCCTCCCAGAGTATCCATCCTTACCTGTGTCTTAACTGGTATTTTTTTGGGGAGGAGTAACAGAAACCTAAATGAGCTAGCTTAAGCAAAAAGGTAGGGAACTATAAGGAATAAGGTATCTCATGGAACACTAAAGCAGAAAGTGGAGTCAGTTCTCACATGTGCCTGGGATGAATATTTAGAAATTCAAGAATCAAGGTAGTTTTTCAACCTTCTTTCCCTTTACCTTCCCTCCTTAAAATATGTATTGAGTGCCTGGCAGTCGCTGTGCTCACGTAATTTATGATGTAATGGGAGAGAGACACACATTTTTTTAAAACCCACTAAGAATGTCTCATTCTAAATTAACATAAGTACTCTAAAAGAAAGGAGCATAGTTCTGTGAAAGTTTATATAAAACAAAAAAACCTGAAATAGAATGGGATGCTGGAGATGATTTCCTGGGTGAAGTGACATTTGAGCTGAAATGTCAAGGATGATGGTGGGAGAAAGAGAGAAGAATGTTTCAGAGCAAAGACAGCAGCCTGTAGAAAGGCCCTGTGGTCAAGAGAACTATATAACATTTCAGGATCCGAAAAAGGGAGGCCTTTGTGGAATACAGAAGGGGAGAGCAAGGGTGTCGTGGGAGCTCTAGAGAGGTAAGTAGGTAGTAGCCAGACTTCATGGAGCCTCAAATGCCATCAGAAGGATCTTGGTCTTTACCCTACAAATGAAGAGAAGACTGAATGGTTTTAAGCAGGAGGGAGAACAACAGGGTGCAACATTGTATTTGTGTTTTGAAAAGATCGCTCTGGCTTCGGTTTTGAAAAGAACACTGAAGGATAGGAGGACTGATGGGTTGTAGAGAAGCCAGTTGGAGTCTATACTGGTCATCTATGGCAGACAAGACTGTGGCCTGGGCTACAGATACATCAGCAGAGACAGATGAGAAAAATGATTGGAGGGAAGTAAAATTAATAAGATTAGTTGATGGATTAGATATGGGGGGTGAATGGAGTCGAAGTGAGAAATCTGGGCTTTTGCTGTACAACTGGGAGTCATCAAAGTGTAGATGTTATCTGAGGCCATGAATAGGGGTAAGATCACCTACGAAGAGTGGAGAAAGTGAGAAGAATGTGTACTATTTAGCCTCAAAGAATACCAACTTACAATGCTCATGAAGAGGGAGGATGAGCCTTCCAAGGAGACACAGGGGGAGGAAACAGAGAGAGAGGAGGAAGCGGGGAGAGAGTAGCCACCTTCTTTTTATCCTTCAAGAAAAGCTAAGCTCCCGTAGCACAGTGGTAATGGTGCCAGCTACATGCTCCTAGGCTGGCAGGTTTGAGCCCGGCCCAAGCCAGGTAAACAACTACAACCAAAAAATAGCCAGGCGCCTGTAGTCCCAGCTACTTGGAATGCTAAGGCAAAAGAATCACTTAAGCCCAAGAGTTTGAGGTTGCTGTGAGCTGTGACACCGTGACACTCTACCGAGGATGACATAATGAGACTCTGTCTCAAAAGAAAAAGAAAAGAAAGAAAGAAAAAAGAAAATCTAAGTTCCTATGACACCTGTCTACCTTCCTTACTTACCTATGCAAAGTAGATTCCTTTCCTGACTGCTTTCTATCGTATCATCCTATGCACTTCCTGCACAGCATTTTTTATAATTTATAATTACTTCATTTAATTTTTTTTTTTTTTCAGTTTTGGCTGGGGCTGGGTTTGAACCCGCCACCTCTGGCATATGGGGCCGGCGCCCTACTCCTTTTAGCCACCGGTGCCTCCCCATTTAATTTTTTTAATATCAGATCCCACCCTAAAGAATGTAAGCCCTGGGCTGCACGTGTGGCTCATCGAGTAGGGCACCAGCCCCATATACTGAAGGTGGCAGGTTCAAACCTGGCCTCACCGAACTGCAAAACAGAAAAATAGCTGGGAGTTATGGCAGGCACCTGTAGTCCCAGCTACTCAGGAGGCTGAGGCAAGAGAATCACCTAAGCCCAGGAGCTAGAGGTTGCTGTGAGCTGTGTGATGCCATGGCACTCTACTGAGGGTGATAAAGTGAGACTCTGTCTCTACCAAAAAAAAAAAGAATGTAAGCCCTATGAGGACAATGACAATTTCTATCTTAGTGGTTCTCAATTTTACACCCCTAGCCCTAGGAGATGCAATGCCTGAAGACATTTCTGCTTGTCACACGGGGGCAGGGTGGGAAGGGAAGGTGCTGGAATCTAATAGGTAGAGGCCAGGGATGCTGTTTAGCAACCTACAATGCACAAGGCAGCCCCCACAACAAGAGTCAAAGGCGCCCAGGTTAAGAAAGCCTGTTGTCTTTTTCACATATCCTCAGCACCAAGCACAATGTCTGATATCTACTAGGTGTCCAATAAATATATATTGAATGAATTAATGAAAGAAGAATGGATTTGAACATAAACACACCCCAAAGCTCTTGTCTGGATACTGCATTTCATCTTTTTTTCTGGGATTCTCTTCCTCCTTAGAAACGTGAGTGTTCGGTGTTTTTGTAATGGCTACACAAACTAGTCATGTCTTCCATGCTCAAGATAATACATCTCTGGAAAATCATTGGTAAGCAAATTTTTTTCAAATAAAAACAGCAGCAACATTTTGCTCTTGGGAGCTAAGGGGGAAATTATCTGCCTTGAAGTGAGACTGGGTCATTGCATCAGTTTTTAATCTACCTGAGGGTTTTAGTTATCTAATTATCAGAACAATATAATAAAATATCTCATGAATCTAAAGTCCACATTTTATTGGGACTCTATAGGAACCCTTCTCTTTTACAGCATAGAAAAATGTTTCTGGAAGCCCTTTAGGGGAAAGAGAGGAAGAATGTGGAGCCAGTGTCCAGACTGGGGCATTGATCACACAACTGTATGTTTTGTAGCAGGAGAAACATTGACAGAAACCCCAAGAAGCAACTGAACCAGAAGGATATGAATGGACTTGGTCAAAATTCAGACAATGGATTATTGGTTACACATGTTAACCAGACACAGGACCTACTGGTAAAAACCATAGTGCTTTAACTGCGTAGTGATGCTTACAAATCATAGCCAGGGAATGCAGAATGTCTTAAACTCTGGGTACATTTTTCCTCACATAGGACTAAGATTGAGAAAGTTTAATTAAATATTCACCTCTAATCTCCTGGCTTTAGAAATGACTTAAGAATCTCTATGCCATTTATAGAAATTTTATAGCTATTCAGCCACATCATTAAATAATCAGGAGCATGTGAAGACTCTGATTATGATATCAAAGCCTGAAGTCTAAGGCATTTAATTTTAATATTCCCCTTCCTGAGATTTGTTTTTCTTTTGGGATTTTCTAAAATCTAGACCAAGAAATCCATTTCAGGATGTGCTATTGGAGCAAGAGGGTTATGACAGGGGAATTAGCCTTTTAGAAAAGCAGTTCTCAACCTGTTGTTTTAGGCTGACTCTCAATGTGTGAGTGAGCTGCCTTCTCTGGAGAGTGAGTGGATTGTCTAGAACTCAGACTTCATCAGTTGTCAAGCACAAGGCAAGCTCACAACCAGCTACCTAATCTACCCTAGAGTTTAAATATAACACCTTTGAAATGATAATCAGTCAAAAACCATACAGTTTTGTTGTTGTTGTTGAGATAGAGTCTCACTTTGTCACCCTCAGTGGAGTGCTGTAGTGTCATATCTCATAGCAATCTCAAACTCTTGCCTCAGCCTCCCTAGGAGCTGGTACTACAGGTGGCCAGCTGTCTTTTGTTGTTTTTGTTTAGCAGGCCCGGGCTGGGTTCAAGCCCACCAGCCCTGGAGCTTATGTGGCCAGTGCCCTAACCATTGAGCTACAGGCACCTAGCCAACAATACAGTTATAATGCTAGCAATTAAACAATAAGAAAAATACTCAGGTTTTACTTTTCTCAAGTTTTAGCACTTACAGAAAAGAAAGTTTAATTAAAGGGAAATGAGGAAAGGTCGATGGAGTCTTGAGATTCTGAAGAAATCTCTCAAGGACTTCAGATGATGATGACATGGGGTTTTATTTCATCTAATTTTATACCACAATGTGTGACTTTCCAGGTGTATAAAGAACCATCTTACATTTATCAGCCACAGCTGGGGTCCCCTTGACTCACAAATGAAAACCCATGGGAAAGAGGGAAAGTCTCCAACTGACATGAAAATCATACCATCTGTGCAAAGGGGCTACTTTAATACATAATCAGCATGGCCTGCAACACACTCTATAATGTGTTTATTAGTGGCTTTTCAAGTACCAGTAATACAAAACCAATGTCCTAAAACATAGATCATTTCAAATTCAAAAAAGATGGAAGATAGATAAGTAATAAAATCTATCACGCTCTGTTTTACCAACCAGGGAGGGAGCTAGTTGAGTCCTAAAAGATGAGAAGAAGGACATCTAGTGTTCATGTGATGGGGAGCAGCATTTCCCTGAGTGTGCAACAAGGGACTATGGATTTTAAGACAGTGCTGTTCAAGGGCAGAACATTCATTAGTACAGAACATGTAATGAGAAAGTAATCCTATCAGTCTCTTCTCTCTCTCCCCTTCATGGAGAAAGTCACAGTTTGGTGCTAGTTTAGAGAGGGAATCTAGTCTCATGGTTAGAAACATGACTTGGGTTTGCATCCCTCCTCTACCACTTACTAGCTGGATGACTCTGGGCTGTAAATTCTCTGTGCCTCAGTTTTCTTGTTGGCAAAATGGGGTTATAACGATGGACCCTGTACCTTGGAGAATTAAATGAGTTAATCTACAGAAAGTGATTTGAGAGTTATAAGTGCTATTTAAGTGTTTGCTGTAATTAGGAGTGTGTTTTTCACACTTCCTTAAACAACTTGCTAATTTTCATACTTACCTGGCAGGAGAGATAACCATGATCACAAGGGTGGTTTTCCCAGGGCGAGGCTCATCCATTGCACTCTGGATGTGCTGACCCCTGCCATTTCCCCAAATGTGGGAAACTCGACTGCATAATTTGTGGCAGTGGGAAACATGCTCTCTGGGGTGGGGGGGAACTTGCTAATTTTCTATTGGAATAGAGGGTGGAGTAGGCCTCACTCACAGAACCTACGGCATGAATAGTTTCTAGCTGGAATATAATAGTAGCCTTTTACATTCATTATCTTTGTTTTATGGTAACCTATTTATGACCAAACATAAGGGGGAAATAAGGGTCATTCTTTATGCAGAAACACTGAAGACCATGTTCTATACCACAGCTTTAGGTGTGACAAAGCTAGTTAGGGGAGCACTCCAGTGCCCTGTACTCCTTTATTCTGTCTTGCTCTTCCTCCATCCTATTTTCTGTCCTATTCCTCCTCCATACCCTCTGTCCTATCCAACATAGCTCATTCAGCTACAGCAGTTTTCAATATCCCCTCACCTGTGAAAATGACACACCCTAAACAAAACCCACTTAGGGCTCAAGCAGGTATCCAGGAGACATCTTTGAATACAGACTTGGGTTCAGTAGATTAAACAGTGGTTGGGCCCATTTCACAGCCATGAAGGTGTCTCTTACAGTTGGATTAAGCTGATCGCCCCTTATTATTATTGAACCAAATTTGGGTCCACTAACCCGATGCAGCAAAACCAAACACTGAGAGCAAAATTTGCAGTGAGAGGTAGAAAGGCAGGGCACCAGGGGAGAACAGGCAGCTAATTCCTAAGACCTAAACTCCCCTAGTGGCTCACAAGTAAAGGTTTTTAAAGGCAGGGGTACATTTCAGGAAAGTTGAAGTTATAGGCAAAACTATAAATCAATTCATGGGGCCAGATGCAATGGCTTATGCCCATAATCCCAGCACTTTGGGAGGCCTAGGCAAGAGGATTTCTTGAGCCCAGGAGTTTAAGACCAGCCTGGGCAACTCAGCAATATCCTGTCTCTACAAAAAAAAATGTAAAAGTGATCTAGGCATGATTTCATATACTTGTACTCCCAGCTACACAGGAAACTGAGGCAGAAGGATCACTTGAGCCCAAGAATTCTCTACGATCATGCTACTGCACTCTTACCTTCGTGACAGAGTGAGGCCTTGTCTCTTAGAAAAAAAAAATTTTTATTAAATGAAGGTTATACATTTGTTTGTCAAAAAAAAGGAAAAAAGGCAAGATATCTTGAAGTAGAAGCTTATTGGTCATCGGTGGATTCAGAGATTCTTTGATCAGCAATTGGTTGAGGAAGGAGGACTTTGTCTAAAAACTTGGGGTCAGCAGAAAGAAATGTTAAGGATTAGCCTTAATATACGTTGGTTTAGATAAGAAAACCTGAAAGGGGGGCACTCGACTGGCATAGATCTCACAGAACACCAAGGCTTGTATTAAAGGTCTTTATTGGTGGGGGATGCTGCAGAGCAGCATTAAGGAGAAGGGAAGAGAGAGAGAGAGAGAAGAGAAGAGAGAAGGGGGGGACAGAGTAGAGAGGAGAGAGAAAAAGAGAGTAAAAGACAAGCGTACCTTATATAGGTTCAGTTAGAGGAGGTGATGGGATGGTAGAATGCCAATAAGGAGTTACTGCTCTGGCGGGAAGAGCTGCTAGGGGCAGGCCATAAGTTTGAAATTTTCAGTGGGTAATTGGGACAGGGAGATGAAGGAAGTTTTGCAACTGGGAGATAAGGAGATGTTTAGTAGGCAACTCTCTGTGCTTGGAAAGAAGGGGCTTTTCTCAGGCAATTACCTAACAAAACCTTTTTTTTTTTTTGTAGAGACAGAGTCTCACTTTATCACCCTTGGTAGAGTGCCGTGGTGTCACACAGCTCACAGCAACCTCCAACTCCTGGGCTTAGGCGATTCTCCTGCCTCAGCCTCCTGAGTAGCTGGGACTACAGGCGTCTGCCACATCGCCTGGCTATTTTTCTGTTTTGCAGTTTGGGCCGAGGCTGGGTTTGAACCCGCCACCTTCGGCATATGGGGCCAGTGCCCTACTTGTTGAGCCACAGGTGCCGCCCTAACAAAACCTTTTAATCATCATTGTGTGCCAGAGTCATGTCACAAGAGCAAGCCATAACAAACTGGGTCAGTTTAGTAAGACTGATGGCCCATACACATGACTCTCTCCAGGCCCCTCAGGAAGAAATTTAGAACAAAGAATGGTGGTCAGATTTCAGTCCCCAGTTCCCTCTTATCTGAGTCCACATAGCAGTAGTTGGCGGTTTCCATCTGGTAGAAATCCGGTTTTCTGAAAAATGACTCAAGAACATATGTTAAGATGTTATCTTTTAGTTTCTATGGGGAACCAAAACAGCTTGTGACTCAACTTTCTGGGGAGACTATTGTTATTTAAGTTATTACTATCCTCTTGCTTGTTGAGTTGCTCATTTACTTTCTAAGTGTCTAGAATGTCCCTTGAAGGGACTCAAGATTTTTTTTTCCTTCCTCCAGGTTATGGTGGCTCATGCCTATAATCCTAGGGATGCTGAGGCCAAGGTGGGGAGAATTGCTTGAGTTCAGGAGATCCAGGCTAGCCAGAGGAAGAGCAAGACCCCAACTCTCCTAAATTAGAAAAACTAGCCAGGTGTTGTAAGAGGCGCCTGTAGTCCTAGCTACTTGGGAGGCTGAGACAAGAGGATCTCTCACGCTCAAGAGAGTGAGGTTGCTGTGAGCTATGATGCCACAGCACTATACCTAGGGTGACTGAGTGAGACTCTGTCTATAAAACAAAACAAAATAAAAACAAAAAGAACAACAACAACAAAGATTTTTCATTTATTTTCATGCCTAGTGTGGGAGACCAAAAGGACCCTACTAGGTGTCCCAGTTCTATTTCCTTATGATGCCATTGCACACCCTAAGAGAGTCATGGCCAACTGGGGCAACATCTGAGACTTATCTATTCCACATGAACAGCAGCTGTACTGGAAATTCTTGTAGAATTTCTGCCTGATCCAGGCGTTGTACACCTTTCTATCCTCTTCTTATGTCATGCTGCTCCATATTCACTACAATCCAACCACAAATGCCACCATCTTTCAACACTCCCACCTTTCCCCTTGGTCCTCCCCCCGCCCCCAGCCACACACCTGCCTGGAACATGTTCCCTATAGAGGCACAGAACTGGCTTCTCATCCTTCAGGTCTCAGCTCAGATAGGCCTTCTCTGACTTCCACACCCCTCAGAAGTGGCCTCCTCATCTCTCCACCCTAGTAATTTACTATCACACTTCCCTGCTCGGTTTGTTTATGTGTTTGTTTTTGGTTTAAGACAGATTTTGCTTTGTTTTGTCTTTTCATCCTGTTCTATTTGCCTTTCTTTCTTTCTTTCTTTCTTTCTTTCTTTCTTTCTTACTTTCTTTCTTTCTTTCTTTCTTTCTTTCTTTCTTTCTTTCTTTCTTTCTTTCTTTCTTTCTTTCTTTCTTT
>CAUYON010160848.1:0-30074 GCA_963573935.1 Arctocebus calabarensis
ATTAAATCATAGCTGTGTACATTAGTGCAATCATGGGGTACAATGTGCTGGTTTCATATACAATCTGAAATGTTTTCATCAAACTGTTTAACATAGCCTTCCTGGCATTTTCTTAGTTATTGTATGAAGACATTTGTATTCTGCATTTAGTAAGTTTCACCTGTACCCTTCTAAGATGCAGCATAGGTATGACCCCACCAATTACCCTCCCTCTACCCACCTTCCTCCCTCCCCAGCCCTCCCTTGCCCCTTTCCCCATATTCTTGTGCTATAATTGGGTTACAGCCTTCATACAAAACCTATAAATTAGCTTCATAGTAGGGCTCAGTACATTGGCTACTTTTTCTTCCATTTTTGAGATACTTTGCTAAGAAGAATATGTTCCAGTTCCATCCGTGTAAACATGAAAAAGGTAAAGTCTCCATCGTTCTTTAAGGCTTCATAGTATTCCATGTAGAAACAATTTTTATAGGAGTGATTTTTTTCCCTCTAAGTTCATACTGAACTTTTTGTTTAAATAAAGTTTTTTTTAAAGTATTTTTAAACAAAAAATTCAGTATGAACTTAGAGGGAAAAAATCACTCCTATAAAAATTGTTTTTATTCAAAAAGCTATATTTAAAGCAATGTTTTCAGACAACTTCAGCTGACCAATATTTGTATTAAATTCTCAATATATGAGAGATTATGGTGAGGAATCCCAAGAAAGATAGCCACAGAGGAGATGATCTCTCTAATTCTCAACAGATTCTACATGTCTTTTGCGAGGCCAGAGCACAGGCAAAAATTATGCAAATACAGCTGCATTTTAAGCTACAACCACAGAAACAGAAGGAAAAAATAATATTAAAGAAAATGATGAACCCAGTTGGACCTGTTGTCTAGAAGAAACTTCTGATGGTTCTGAATTTATAATTCAAAGAAGAGCTTCAGCCAGCTCCCTTTCTAAAAGCATCATGTGCACGCTGCAAGATTTAAGTGGAATATAATTCCAGAAATCTCCAACCTTAAGAGAAAGGACTAGGTGTCAGACTATAATATTTAAATAAACTAGAGGGTGAAGCAGGAGTAAGCGTAAGAGATACACACGGGGTGAAATCGCACTTAGATGTGTGTGTTCTAATTATTGTTATATCTATAGATACACATAAAAACCACTGTCACTGTATAAAATATCCTCCAGCAGATGCAGATTGGTGTTACGACATTAATGAGCTGATGATCAGGCTGTTGCCTGTCAGCTTCAAGCCCCACCTTTCTACTCTCTGGCGAGCCACAAACTGCATTTCTGCTTTGTTGGAGGGAATCTTGGTAGGCTCTGCCAACGGCAGGCATTGTAGGAGGAGACCGGCAGGCTGAAGAGGAAAAAGGAATTGACTCCTTGTTGTATATTCTTTTCCTTTAAGCATCACCTCAGGAAATGTTCTTCACCCCATGAGTGGCATCTGAAGCCTGTTTTTGGTTCATTCTCCCACATCTGGACAAGAAGCCCCGTTACAGGCCCTGAGTGACACCAGCACTTGTGGGCTAAACACTCCCCCTTCAGTGATCTGGGGCCTAGCTCTGCTTCAATCTTCTAGCTTTAAATTTTTTTCTTGATAAGTAACTTATTTTTATTGGTTTTAACTGACAAGTGAAATTTTTATACATTTACATGTATAACTGAAAATGTTTTACACTGTGAAATGGCTTAATAAAAGTTTTTAATATATCCATTACCTCGCATACTTATTACGTGTGGTTAAAGTCTTTAAAATCTACTTTCTCAGCAATTTTCAAATATGTGATATATTGTTTTAACTGCAGTCATCATGTTATAAAATAGATCTGTTGAACATATTCCTCCTGTTTAACTGCATGTTTTTGCCCTTTGACCAACATCCCTATAATCATCCCAATACCCAAGTCTCTGGAAACCATCATTTTATTCTGTTTCTGTGAGTTCAACTTTCGTACACCCCATATATAAATGAGATCATGCAGCTTTTTTCTTTCTACACTTAGCTTATTTTATTTAAAGTCCTCCAGGTTCATACATGTCTCATAAATGAGAGTCTTCCCCTTCGTTTTTAAGGCCAAATGCTATTCTATTCTGTTTTTTGTATTACATGGCTGGATCCTTTCTGGATAGCCTTCTTGATCATACATCACATTATCTTTATTCATTCTTCCACTGACAGACTTTTAGGTTGTTTCAACAGAGTAGATGTTGTGAATAATGCTCTCTGGTCATAAGGATGCAGGGCGGCCCCTGTGTCTCAAAGGAGTAGGGTGCCGGCCCAATAAGCCAGAGGTGGCAGGTTCAAACCCAGCCCAGCCAAAAGCTGCAAAAAAAAAAAAAAAAAAAGAAAAGAAAAGAAAGAAAAGAAAAGATAGTTCCATAGTATTTTGCTTAATGGCTATGCTAATTCACCTTCCCAGCCACAGTATACAAGGGCTCCCTTTTCTCCACATCCTCACCGACATTTGTTGTCTTTTATCTTCTTGATAAAAACCTTTCTAACAAGTGTAAAAGATCATTACTTTGTGGTTTTAATTGGCATGTCCCTGATGACTAATGATGTTGAATAATTTTTTAATAGTTGCTCTTATAGATTCTAACAGTCCCAACTTCTTTACTTAGAGGAGATTTTATCAAAACTTAGAGTGGTGGCTGCTTCTTGCAGTACCCCTCTCTTCAACCCCTCAGAGTCGCCTATATTTTTAAAGGCTTTCAGTATCTGTTTAATTAATTCTCTATGCTAAAAGCACTGTTAAAGGCTTGGCGCCTGTGGCTCAACAGGCTAAGGCACCAGCCACATATACCTGAGCTGGCGGGTTCGAATCCAACCCCGGCCCACCAAACAACAATGACGGCTACAACCAAAAAATGGCTGGGCGTTGTGGTGGGTGCCTGTAGTCCCAGCTACTTGGGAGGCGGAGTCAGGAGACTCGCTTGAGCCCAGGAACTGGAGGTTGCTGTGAGCTGTGATGCCACAGCACTCTATCCAGGGTGACAGCTTGAGGCTCTGTCTCAAAAAAAAAAAAAAAGGCACTGTTAAAATAACTGGTGTCCCTTTCTGACTAGGTCCTAAGGCAGTAAGTAAATATGTTAATATTGATATTAAAGGGTTGCTCTGTAGTTTCTTAGCTCTAGCTTGAAATTTAAGTTCTGGGGACATGAATGGCTTGTCCAGCAGCCTTTCCTTTGAGGAACACCCCACCCTTAATGCTTTGATCCTAATGGGGGTAGGCATGCTGTCAAAGATGGTAGCCTATCCCCTTGATGGGAATGAACTTATGACCCAGGTCGACCAATCGGATCTCCCAATTTTCTACTATAGAGATTAGTTTGGGGTACACATGAGGTATAGCAGGGACAATCACAATCTTCCTGTTTTACTGGAGCTCGTGAAGTTATGGGGATGAGAGGATTAGAAGTTATGGTAATTTTTTAAAATTTACCCTTTTTGCACAGAATTGTCACCCATATTAGAAGAAAATGAGCAAAGCAAAATGGAGAGAGAGAGAGAATATGAGCAAATTTCAACTGTATTCTTTTCCAGTCATCAATTGTTAGCTGACCAGGAAGTCTTGGGTACTTCCGTCACTTGAAAACAAAAGTCTAACTAAAATGAATTACCAACAGTCATGTAGAGGACAAAAGAAACAATAGTACTGGACCAAGTAAAGAACAATAAAAAATAAAATTTTATCAAACCAGCCAGAAAATATACACTTCAAGTTTACAGAGCCTGAAATCAAGCTACTTTTATATTTATCATTTAAATGGCAACCAAAATGAATTCCCAGTGCTGAAGAGGCTATTGTAGTCTTTTTGTTCACCCGTGAAGCTGGTAGGAAAGGTTCTCTGTTGGCTATTTATTAAGTTTGTAGGGTATAGAGGTATATTATTAATAGTATATGTAAAAATAATTATAATTCAAAATGCAATCTTACTTAAGGGCAATGGAAGACTAACAAATCTTTGGTTTTACAAGCCTCTTATGGCCTACTACAAAGCTTTAGAGAATCACATCTTCATGTGTCAGTGTTTCAAGAGATAATATACAAATTAGAACAGCTAGCCTAAATTTAAAAAGCACCCTGCTTTAATGATCTCATGATGCTTGAATTTTCAGTACAGACACATGTCGAGTAAATACTTATTTCCTGTACACAATCCTCTTAAAGTGAATGGACTATTTCCTTTCGTTTGACCTCAGGCAGTGAGAAGTTAGAGATAATTTCAGTATGGTGTGTGATTTCTTCCTGGAACAGTTAGATCTTCTATTACCAGAAAGGGCCCCTTTCCAAGCTTCTCCTTAGACATATGTGACCAGACAGGATTTTTGTGTCATTTCAAAGGGAAACACTCCAAAAAGTTGGACTTTAGTTTTGGCCCTTCTTTCATCACTGAAATGGTCCACCCTAATACAACATCCACAATGTGACTTTTCTTCTCTTTGTGACATGAGCTGCCATTCAGATATCTGCAGTATAAGAGCCAGGAGAGGTTCTAGCAACCCAAGAACAATTTAAGATATCCAAACATCCATTTTGTAATACTGCCCTGCTGCCTTATTTCCAAGCTTATTTACAGTCCAGTTGAAAGAAGTGAGAATATAATTCTTGATGCTGGGTTAAAAATCAGAGGATCAGATTCTCACATTTGAATGAGTTTTCCAGAGACTACTCCCACCATATTGGCTCTCTCCAATACTTTTCCCCTTTGAAGCATCCACTAAATGTTAGTCCTAGAATTTATTTTTTTAAATATTTAACTTAAGGAGTATTTACATATGAAGTTATGTACCTTTGTATGAGATAGCCTGGAGGACTTAAAAAATATGACAAATGCTTATAATGTTTTCCTTCCTGCCCATTTAGTTTTTTATTTGTTTCCATCACTACTTACACACCATAAGCAGAGCTGAGACAATGGTGTTGAGCTAGCATGTCAGAATCACATGCAGCTCTGGCCATGGTTTATGAAAATGGTTTTCTCTCTACTCTTGACCATATTCATGCCAATTTTCTGTTCTTTAACTGGGGCCCTGGATATATTAAGTTATCCATCTCCATTCTTTGATTTCGGTTCTCACTTTTTCTTTGCATTTTCTCTATCATTGCAAAAGAGAGCTGTGTCATTGCTTGGATTTACTATACTGTCCCGAGAAAAAGCATTTTCAAATGTTTTTGCAATTAACTGGGTGTTTTACACGTGGGGATTTTTTTAATCAAAAATGTTAGGAGACCCAAGGAGACAGAGACAACCATTTATATATGTACAATCAATTAAATAAGCCATATATTATAATTACATACATTTTTCAAGCATCTGAAAATACATGAGTCACTTTCTTAATGCAATAGATTATGTTGCTATTGTTGGGTAGACATGACCATAATCAACTAAATTAAATTGAATAATTCATGCAAAGTGAATATCAGTGCCTGGCAAGTAATAAGTGCCTATCAATGTCAATTATAGTATTATTATTGGCCTTTATTTAGGCTAACTAAAGCATTCTGCCTTATTTTACCCACTAAATTGTCTCTTCAGTGTAGCAAAATTATCTTTTTACTGTTCAAGATCAAATATTTACTATAACAATTAAACAAACTTATGCTTTCTCTGAGTATAACAAAGTATCCACTCACCTGTAAACTACATGTGTACAAATATAGTGGTATTATGTAATTTACTGAGTAGAAATGATGCTGGATATGCATCTCTGGACATCTCTGTGACTGATGCTAGAAATATTATGTTATTTCTACTGCATCAGATTCTATTATTAATAAAAATGTTATTAATGATATATTAAATGTTATTAATGTTATTAATAATATAACCTGATGCAGTAGAAATATAATATTAATTATATTATATATAATAAACATTATAATGAGGAATATATTATTTAATAAAAATGTTATTAATAATATAATCTGATGCATTAGAAATAATATAATATTATTAATTATATTATATATAATAAATATTATAATAAAGAATATTATATTATTTAATAAAAATGTTATTGAAAATAATTTTCACTTATATATTACATCATGTGAGATGTAAGGACTGCAAAAATTTCTATATATAAAAAATTTGAATATCACACTGATTTTGCTTCTGATTATAGAAGTTCATTAAACTTATATGTGATGGGATAGTTAACTAAATTTAGAATAAAGACAAAGGAGTGAATTCAGTGATAAAGTTAGCAATACTAACAACCTATCATACAAGGCTGGTGATATTTCCTTTCCTATGTGGAAAATGTTGTGATAACAAAAAACATTAGTCCGTGTTAAATATTGCCTTCTTAGAAACTATAATTAAAACTTGCACCCAACAACTAAAATGAAGATTTATATTAAAAATAAAAATCATTTTTGCAAATTATATTCACTTGCTTGTCCTGTGATTCATATGACAGTATTTCAAATAAATAATATTTTAAAATGGCATACTATATAAGAGTGAGTTTTTATACTATAATATTTTATATCACAAAAGAAAGACATTGTATAGAATAAACACAAACTGATTTTTATTAATATTATTCTCAGAATATAAGAACATACTGTAAAAATTAGCACTTCTCTTTTTAATCCTACTGTATATTTATGGATAAGAACTACATTTGACCATGATTTTATTTGCCTGAATTTCTTTTATGACACATTGCATTTTGGTCACATTTGATTACCATATTCACGAACGATGTGAGTGAGACTTTTTCCAGTGTCCTTCTTCAAATACAGATGTGTCATCTATACTACCAATAAGCATCAATTTTCTCTTATTTCCTATATAGTTGTCTATGTTAAGCTGTGATAGCTGATTTCTCACTTATATTAAAATTGCATTTGGATGGAAATTATATTGGAAAAAAGAACACATAAAATAAAAAATCCATTTATATGCAATATATAATTGAATACTTGGGAGTCACATAAAGCTCCGGGTCCATATAAAGAGATTCCTTTGCTTTTTATTATTCAAAACTACAGAGATCAATAGTGGGAAAAGATCTATTCATCTAATTAACAAAACATTTTCTAACTCAAAATTATAATAAATGCTGGGATTAAAAATATTCTTTAAGTAAGAATTTCATATATTCCATAAAAATATGAATATTAGTATAATTGCATTTACTGTTTTCATTTGGATTATTTTGTCATCAAATTTACAAAAACAATCAGCATCTTAGTGGGAAGCCTACTCATATTTGGTTGTATCTCGGGTCTACTGTGGGGACAATAAAAATATGATTCTAATAACTTCAGGAACAGTGACCTAACAAATATTTTAGAATCTAAAAATGATCATTTTAGATCATTTAATAAATTATGTAAACTATAAATTTTTTAAAGGGCAAACCAGCTAATTTTAAAGAGAAGAAATTCACTGTATATAAAAGTGTTAGCTAATTTCCCAGAAGTGATAGATTTTAGAAGAAGATAATTTAAATAAACTGTAAATATTACACAAAACATGATGTCATTTTAATTCCTTTTCATGCATCTGCAAGTAGTACAGGAAAGCAGTAGAGAATAATATTAAATTAAGGAAAAAGGAATTACAACTCTTGGTCTACATTTGTTTCTATCCAATGGAGAACTCACAGCAAATACTTGATTCTTGGAATATAGGAAGGTGAGTACAGATTATTAAGAGTAAAAATAAATGAGAAATATTAATGCAAACATTTATATGTCTATAATTTGTTCAGTCAATTAGCAAGCATATGAATATTTCCATAAATGATATAAAGTCTAAATAGATATTATATAATGATTGGCTTTACTATTTCATATTAAGGAAAATAGACAAAAGGTTAAAGGACTCAAATTACATTATTTTAATTGTTATGTCAATGGAAAGAAACTGGTCTAGGCAAACAAATCACATATAGCAAACATTTTACATTCATGATCAGTAAAATCCCAATTAAAATATTAAGATATGCCCATAAGGATATTTATTTCACTTAATTTTAGAAATATATTTATTTTATATAATTTATTTTAGATAATTTTAGAAATATCTCAATTAAATATTAGGATGTGCACATATATTTATTTTATATAATTTAAAAATTTTTAGAATAGTTTATGAATAGTCTTAAAAGCCATACAATTATCTTTCATGCTTCTTTTCGAGAGGAAAATATTTTTAACAATTTAGCTGTTCTGATACTTATATAAATATTTTCATGTTATTATTGGTCTTTCTTCTTTTTTAGAGCCATAATATATTAACTTTCTAATATATAGGATAAATATATAGCTTTTGTCTGTACTTTACAGTCTGTGGACAAAAATAAATTCCCAAACATGCATACACACACACAAAATCGCCCTAGTCCTATATCCTGCCATATTTATTGAATTACTAATTTTTGAACAATAATTGGAATTTATATTATTTTATTTTTGTAAATATTGTTTGAGGATAATCTATAATATTTATATAATATCTGTTAATAATTTAGTTGAAGCTAATAACTATGTTAATTCTCACTTATTTAATCTTATTCATCCTCACATCTTTGTCAGGTGTTTAAACTCTTCTAATACACAATATACAGCCTCAAGAAATCTGTCCATTTTTTGTTGTTGTGACTTAGAGATAACCTTCCTTGAATCCCCCATTCTTCTGGTCCAATATGGATCCATTGATGTTCTGATAAGAAGTACAAGTGGTTTTTTTTTTTGATGCTTTAAGTTCTTGGAACCTCCATTCATCTCTAGCCTGGTTGAAGAATCCATTTCTTGGGTCTCATGTATTTCTGTTTTGCATGAAAAAATCCAATAGAAGCATGTTGGAAAAACAAATAAATCCTTAACCCAAATTCTACAAAAGGTTTTTTTGGAGTTTAGAAAAATGGGTGCCAAAATGTAAGAGCACAGAGTGGCAGTTTAGTATTCTGGCAAGTGATCTAGTACTCTAATTGGTAAGATGTTTAAAGACCTTTTCATTATTTATTGGTAAATTTTGGTACCAATTTAACCAATTTACAAATTGGTAAATTTATAAATATATGTATATATATAATTCACCTTTTAAAAGTAGATATACTCCACAATTTTTAAACAAATTGGCAGAGGATTTGATCTAGTTTACATTAGAAAACTTAAAATTTAGGGATTTGAGTACTTTATGCTTTTTTTCAGAAATAAGGAGCTACAAAAGATCCTGAACCCCCAGCCCTGTATTTAGAGTCCATTTCTTTCAGATATTTACCCAGACTGCTTTTGAGAGATATTCTTACATTTTAAAAAATTCTTGACATGAAGTAATTTACTTTAAAAATACCATAATAAGATATTATCACATCCAATTAAAATGGTTTTCATGAGAAAGAGAACAACAAAAAGGAAGCTAGCAAGGATGAGGAAGGAGAAAGGGAAATGCTGGTGAAAATGTAAATTAGCACAGCCAGTATAGAAAACATGAAGACTCCTTAAAAACTCAAGACAGAACGTCCATATAATTCAGCAAACCTACTGCTACATGTATATTCAAAAGAAAGGAAATCAGTATCTCAAAGAGATACCTGAGGGAGAGGGGCAGGGTACATTCATATTTACTGGTTCAATGCATATATTCTGGGTATAGGGAACACTGATAACTTTGACTTAAAATGTGTTAAAGCAATTTACATAACCAATATCTGTGTGCCTCTGCAATATTCTGAAATTTATCATATGAGAGATACCTGCACTCCTGTGCTTACTGCAGCATTATTCACAATATCCCAAATACACATCTAAGTTTTCATCAGTGGATGAATAGATAAAGAAAGGTGGTACACATACCCAATGGAATATTATTCAGCCATTCAAGGGAATGAATGCTTGTCATTCACACCCACATAAATTAAAACTAGAGGACATTTTATTAAGTGAAATAAGCCAGACACAGAAAAACATATGCTACATGTTCTCACTCATATGTAGAAGCTGAAAATAAAATGATTTCATGAAATAGAGAGTAGAGTATTGGTTATTAGGGGTGGGAAGGGTAGTGGGGGTATTAGGTACAAAAATACAATTAGAAGAAATAAGATCTAGTAATAAGATGAATACAGATAACAATAAGTCGTATATTTTTCCAAATAACTAGCAATAGAATTGGATTTCTCCTAACAGAAGAAATGATCAATGTTCAAGGTGATGGATATCCCAATTACTCTAATTTTATCATTACACATTGTAGCTTGTATCAAAATGTCACAGGTGCCCTATAAATACTATATACAAACCATAAAAAGTTTTCAAAAATAGGTCAAAGAAAATAAATTATTTTCAAATTTAGTAATTATTCAAGATGTTTAAAAATTAAAATATACAATGATAGAAGAAATATTATAAAGGTAAAAATTAAAAATGCCTTTCATCTTTGGGTTATGAAGATCTAAACACATAATATTTTAAAAGTAATTTTCATTAGTTTGGGGATATAAATAGAGAGCAAAGGAAACTAAGGCAATATGATTTGGAATATGCAAAGCATTTAGAACATAATTGAATTCCAAGAATATGAATGCTGTGCCATGCTAATGCAATAAAATGAAAAAGTAATCAAGCACAGCATGAAATTGCAGTTGGAATAAAACTGCATTCTAATAAAAAATACAGCTTTACAAATAACGAAGAGTTAAATATGAAGTGTTGTCAATTTCTTTATCTCGAAATTATCAACTATTATTAATGATCTTTCAAAAACCGTTTAGTTTAAAATGTAAGTTTAATAAATATTGTCTCCAAAACTTCATTTTTAAGAGAAAATATAAAAAATAATTGTGTTGTAAGCCATTGAGATACCATTGGCTTTTATTAAAAAAAATTACATAAGAGAAATAACATAAAGCAACTTGAAATTATAAAATGACCTGGCCTCTTGTATATATTATTATGTGCATGAGTTTTATTATACTTTTATATTTGAAAATGTGTCACATTATGTATCAAAACTATGACCTATTGCAGTTAGCAAAATAAC
This sequence comes from Arctocebus calabarensis, assembly GCA_963573935.1. Classification (NCBI taxonomy): domain Eukaryota; kingdom Metazoa; phylum Chordata; class Mammalia; order Primates; family Lorisidae; genus Arctocebus; species Arctocebus calabarensis. The sequence goes on from CAUYON010160848.1 coordinate 11,008, forward strand.
TTATTCTCTTAACAAATACTTAATACATTTATATTACGGGCAAGTAATAATCTAGTATAACATTCTAACCTAACATTCTATTCTAATAATTTCATGGAAGACACAAAAAGGAATCTCTCAAGCTGAAACAATTAGACAGTGTCAAATACAACAGAGGAACAGTGAAAGAGGACTTTTAAAAGACAAACTGAATTAACTTGGCAAGTCAGTCATTGATGACATTTGCCTGAAAGTGTCATTGGAAGGGTAAAATGGGAAGACGGATTTCAACCTCCTTCTGCGAGTAGGAGGAGAGGAAATGAAGGCATTGCAAGATGACAAATGCAATTTCAAGGAGCTGAGCCATGACGATCTAAGACAGAAGGAGAGTCTGAGTGTTTTGCTTGTGTGTATATGTATATGTTTTTCCAGTTAGAGGAAATATAAGATTCCCCCTCCCCTATATGTGACTCATAATGGAAATACTAAGATGCATTCAAAAATATTTTTATTATGGTTAACAATGTTTAATACAGAGGTGTCTTTTCATTTGTAAAAATGTTGTTTGAAACATTTCTAGTTGTTACAGCTGTGTAACTCAAACCTATTTTATTATTGAATAGAAACGGTTTGAAATTAGAGAGTGGGTCTCTGCAATCTGTACCCAAACCCCTTTGGCTACTTACACACACAGAGTTACATGAAGTCATGTGCTTAATTGTGGGTTGTTGAATTAAATCTTAATGATACAACTAAAGATGTATGGACACGCTCCAGATTCTCCTAGTAAACATAATAGACACATTTTAACCAAATAGAAATAATCAAGTAAAATGGTGTGGGTTGTGGAGGAACATGCACATCAAGTTACTGAGAACCAAAGTCCTTGCCAACATTTTTCTTTTTCCTTAGTGTGATCTGGTAGGTTTTGTTCCCAGTATTTTTTTATCTAGTTCTTGAGATGATCATATTTTACCCGTAATATTAAAAAAAAAAAAACACACACCATGCCAAAATATTTTTCATCCTTATAAAACAGTGTGCCAACTCATGCTTTTCTAAATACAATTAGTATTAATGTTTAGTTAATATGTTTAAATATGTTCACTAATAACTATATGTTATTAAATAATGTTTAGTTACATATATTATACTAAATACATTTAGTATAATGTTTATTGATCTAGGGGTAAGTTGAAAATGGGCATGAAAAGGCATGACTTCTTTCCCAAACAAGACTGTCCCCCATAACACCCCCAATTTCAAATGAAAACCAGCAAGACAGGAAAGACCAGGAAGGGGGTGTTTCATTTCATTCATCTTCTGTAAAAATTGCCACAGACTCAGTATTTGAAAATGATAGAATTGTATTCTTTCACAGTTCTAGTAAGGGGGACTTTTTTTTTTTGAAATTTGAAGATGTATTAGACATTTAATATTTCAAAAGTATTGATAATTCTATGGAGTGTAACAAATTTTGGGGTTGTTTTAAAGAGCCATTGTCTTGGAGAGATACATTCTGAAATATTTAGAGAAGAAATACACTTATGTCTGAGATCAACTTCAAAATAAACAGGATGGGTGACAGGTTGTACCTCCCCACGGCAGCGTCGGGCTCTTCAGTGGTTCAGCGACAGTTTTTTTTGTTTTTTGGTGTTTTGGGGGCACATTTTGGCCGGGGCTGGCTTTGAACCCACCACCTCTGGCATATGGGGCTAGCGCCCTACCCCTTTGAGCCACAGGCGCCGCCCACGTTCAGTGACTAAAAAGCACGGCCTGGACGCCAGTTTCTGTACACAGGCGACAGATAGAGCGGCGCTTGCGTTTGAGTCTGATGTTGCCCCAGCCCAGCTACAAGGCAAGGAAGCCCCAGAAGTCCGGAAGCCCTAGCCGGGGCGCACGGTACCCAACAGGGATCTGGCCACGAAAGCCATGTCTGGCCACTGGTCACGCCGTTCGGACAGTCAGCAGATAGAAATTTTAAATTCACCAAAGTTGCACTCCTTCCGGGGGCCCTAGAGAGAAGCCATCCACCTGCCGGTAGCTCCAAGCCTTCCTCTGCTACAGCCCTGTCGCTCCTTCTCTGCCTCCGTGAACACGTTGCCTCCTTGTCTTTTCTGCGTTTCTCCAAACTCCCTTTGTCTTTCCCTTATAAAATGTAAGTGATTGTATTTAGAGGAATTTCCTCGTTTTAAAATCCTAATCCAAATAAGGTCACATTTATAGATGTCAGGGATTTGAATTAGATAACTTTGTGTGGCTATTATTTAACCTACTACAAAGTGTGTTTTTCTTTAATCTTAAAACATGAGGGCACTCAAAGAAAATATGCGTAACATCGGAGTGTTCGTGTTCACAACAGTTGAAACTAACTGGCAAAACCCCCGATATCTATTAAGGAGAGAGTGAATGAACTGACTTGTTCTAACAGAAGACTGCTCAGCAGTAAAAAGCAAACCACTGACGGGGGGAATGAATCTTACAGCATCACGCTGAGCAAAAGAAGTTAAAGGCAGTAAGCACGTGTGGCTTATGTACTGCCTTTAGTACGCAGTCCAGGAAAAAAGCAAAATACATCAATAGCTAGAAAACTCCGAACAGAAAGTTCATCTAAGTAGAAGCAGAGAAGGGGATTGACTGGAATTGGATATACGAGAACATTGTGGAATGATAGAAATGTCTTGTTTTTGATGGGAGTGTTGAATAAATGGGCATGTTTAGCATACCAATTTAATATACAAATGTCAATTTTTCAAACATCATATATTTGACATTTGTCAAAACTCATAAAACTGTACATTTAAAATCAGTGCATTTGTTGTATGTAAATATATCTCAATAAAGTATGGGCAAGGGCTGACGTGAGAAGTGAATATAAAGAGAGGAACAGAATCTACCACCCCCGTAATATGGGGGGCAAAATGAATCTTAGGCCTCTGTGGAAATTTCCCATGCTCCAGAGCCTGGAGTATGATCTCTGGCAGAGGATCAAAAATAAGATCACTCTGACAATCACAAATACATCTGAATTTCTGCCTTATTTTCTTTTAAAATTTCTGTCTTGCTTTCTTTTAAACTCACCATATACCCCCAAATAGTTCAAAACGACATATTCTATTCCTTTTATTGATTGCACTTTATAACACTGCTAGCCAGTATGTGCCTACAACGTATATGGTTTGTTTACAATCAGTTTGGAGAAAACTATGACCTCACTCCCTGATAACACCCTAATAAATTGTGATTGTCTTATTTAATCCTTCTCTTCATCTTTCCTAAAAAATTTACATAAAAATCCTATAGATTTCCAGTTCATAAAATTATGCTTTCAAACCTCCAACCCTTTTCAGGTCACCTTAGTCCAATGACCCAGAATATGTCTTTTATTTCCTTTCATTTATTTTCATCATATGATTTTCAATTTGGATTTAACATATTATCAAGTGACCTTTATTTATTTTTCCCCTGGCACCAGTTAAAGCAGATGTGTGTACAGTTATTGTTCTTCTTGGTCTCACTGAAATTGTGATTTTATTTATTTTGGACAAGATAAACCCTAGATTATTTCTCTTTTTAAGAAAACAATGATAGTTTTTAGAACTATACTGTCTTGAAAGAGGAAACTTCATCAATAACAGAAAAAAATAATAAAACAATGAAAATTATTCCTTAAATGTAGGAGAAATTGGACATAGACAGTGAGTAGGTACTAAAAATTTGGTTTCAGTTGCTACAATAAATGCTTTAGGGTGGATTTGAAGGCCAAACTCTCCATTAATTGTAGCAACATAAAATCTGTGTGAGATCTGAATTATACAATGAGGAGAATCTACAGGGATTTAGGTTAGGTTAGTAAGTGTCAACTTCCTGTGACTCTGAAATAAGCTGGAAATAATTTGCTAAGTTTTCTGAATATGAAGTGGCTTTAATAAGATAGTTTGAAGAGTAAATGAATCATAAAATTGAGGACTAAATTTTCCTTACATTTCATACATTTTTTCAGTGATAGCAAGGTCAAAACATTTGGATTACAATTTGAGAACCATCAGCTCTTTAGGTAAAGACTATTAAACTAAGTCATTGTCAGGTACTAAAACAAAATCATGAATCTCAGTAATTCAAATGCAATTTATGGATGTAGAACTCACATCTGAAAAGGCAAAACTGGGCTGCACTGTTGTGCATATTATGCAAATGCAAATATCAGCAACCACATCCTGATATTAATCTTGAGGTGTGCAGAAAATCATGTCTACTAGTAATCAAGCATGCAAATTATTTTAAAATAAAGTTAGATGAATGTAAATTTCTTTTTATAAAGTGGTATGTACTTTGACTGAATAAAATAGGATTGCCAGGACCATTAGATTTTGAAACATATTGGAAGCTTCCCTTATCTGTACCAAAACCCTGTGCTGTTAATGACTACTATGTTCACAGGTTATTGTAAAGCAAGACATTTCCCTTGTAAATGTCATCAATACAGCAGAAAAAGAACTCAGATCATCCTATATGACACTTTATCCTTTTGGCGTACTTACTATGTTTTACACACTGTTCTAGGTACTGGATATGTGATAGTGAACATGAGAGATGAGAACTGACTTTTCTACCTGAAACATCCTCCCTACCTTCACAATATACAAATTACACACAATAATAATTTTCATGAGGGTGTTGAAGAAATCCACAAACAATATCATCTTTCCTATATGTACCTACTTATTCATTTCTCTCTGATAACACTATGACAACTTAGCCCATCACCACCCACACTAGATACTTCAGAATTGTTTCCTGTTTATTATACTATAATATAGAAATATGTATAAAGTTTTTGTTTTCCAAATTAAGTTGTGTGTTATTATCTTCCATTTTCCTTTCAGATGGCCCTTTGTCTAAAACCAATCTCTTCACTATTTGTGGCTCCTCCACATACTAGCACAGCAAAAAATAAGTCTTAAAGGTTGCTTAAATAAAATCCAAGTTTATGATCAGCCAGTATTATCCAGTGCTTGCTCCTTAAACGTAGTCGCCATCCTACTATATATATATAGTCCTGCTTTTCCTCTGGACCACTTGCCTTCACTCCTGTATGCAAATTCCTACCAGATGGCACCATGGTGAATACCTCACGGGTAGAACCAAATGAGAACTAAAATACCTTAATATTTGATTTTACATATTTGAAGGTTGTATTTGGCTCTCTGCCCACTTTATATGCTGCATAAATGTAATTAATCTTTTTTGAGACCAAGACATTTTCCAACTTCATATTTTATTTTGCAAAATGGAAAACATTCTTACTCTGTCATTTCTTATGGGTTTTTTATCAAGTTGCTCCCCTCACTAGAGTTCTCTATTTTGATATTAGGTAAAAACTAACAATAAGGGATATTGTCACACAGAAGTGTGAGAACAATTTAATCATTGATTATAATGCTACTAACAGTAATTAAAAATACAGTATGGCCACTAAACCTTTCGATTATATAAATCTAAACTCAGCAACCAGTTACACATACATTGAAATAAAATTTTCCACCCAATTGACTAGTAAAAATTTACTAATACCTTGAATAATAGAGAATTTCAATTAATCAAGTCAATAATATATTCAAGGTTCAGTAAAAATGAATAAGAGTGGCTTTTCAAATTTGCTCACAGAAACATTTAGGCTATATTTGATTTTCAAACCATAATAATTAAAAAGAGGAATGGGAAAAGGGGTGGAGATGTCAACAGATATGCAAAAAAAGAGTCTGGTAACTAAAAAACATAAGTAAGTTTGGAAAGAAAAGTTAATAGTTTAGTTTATGTTGCAATAAAAGTAACAATGTGCTCCAGAATGTATACATCTATGTAAATAAAGGCGTTCAGGTGAAAATGCTGTAGTGCTTAACTTACAAAAACTTCACCTGTGAAATTTCAAAGGGCTGCTCATATTTTTATATTAATATTTTTGTCATTATAACAAAAGGAAAATCAGAGGAGAATCAAATCAAGAGAATGAGAGTCACCTAAATATTAGTTCAAAATAATGTTTTCAAAAATCAAAATTCAAAATTCAAATTCAAAATAATGTTTCAAAAATCATTAACTTCGATAAAAGGAAGTCAAGAGGAACACAGATGTCCTGGGTTGTCGATTCACAAGCGTAAGGATGTTATCAGGGACTTAAGTTCTCCCCATCCCTTTGCTCTGTCTGCAGTTCACATTGTTGGTGAACTTAAACCTGGTTTCCCCTGGAATCAAGGAAAGGCTCTCAGCAGCGACAGAGAATCTAGTTTCTTATTAACATCTAGGAGAAGGAAACCTCTCTCTTGTCTGGGAAATGAGGCTGTTTCATAAGTCTAAACAGCCAGGATTTGAATAATCAGGAGAACGGCATGTGCTTGTTGATTGAAGCAAACATAAATTACCCAGCTTCTCTGGTATAGAAGGAGCTGATTAGTTTGTCATCAACATCTTAATAAATGGAGATTCCATTAAGAAGGAGAAAGTGAGGAATAGATTCAGAGTAGGCAAATAAGTATGCTTTCTACAACTGTGGCTCTGTCTTTTCCACATGCTCTTAAATATATTTTTCACATTCCCTCATCATAGCACCAGTACTACAATTCACACACAATTGGTGCCCCATAGATGCCTCATTGTACCACCTGACGGGGAATTTGAAGAAGCTTTTTCATTATAGATAAGAAATGAGAAAGACCTGAGTAGTGAAGAGTAAATATTAAATTCCTAAAAAAAACTGACTTGTTATCAAGTAATGGCAATGCCAGGCATAATCAAAATATGTATGAAAAGGTTTTTCAAAAATGACGTGGTTCAGTCTTACAGAGGTGCTGTGGAACATAAAACATAATCTATGCAATCAAAAATAACTTCAACACACATCACATCCCTTACTTACATTTGTCAAATACCATGAAGGAATCATAATCCCTAGAAACGCCTCTTGTTCTGCTGATTTTCCTTGGCCATCCTCAGCCTTGACCTGCTTCTTATTCCTTTGTCTCTCCCATCAGGGGATTTGGGCACTCTTCTCCTTCCACCAGCCTGTGGCACTTCTGCTCTTTCTCTTCCTATTTGCGGCTTCACGTGTGAAACTTCAAGGTCACTTTTTAGAAGGTGGAAAAGGCTGCTTACACTTTTATATTAATATTTTGTCCTTGTAACAAAGGAAAATCAGGAGAGAACTGGGTCATGAGAATATGAGTCACCTAAAAATTACTTTAGTAGCCTCTGCCCAATACAGAGATTTGTCCAAAAATAATAAAAACAGATGGCATTTTTGAACCACTGTAGGCACTACGGAATAAATTAAGCAGAATGGGCAAATATCATACCAGAGGGAATTATATAATTAGCATACACATACATATATTCTTAGGACCATTCTATTAATGTCAATGCTCAGTGCTGATGACAGTGCAGACAGAGCAACCAGTGGAAAAGGAGTTCTTATACTAAGGTTCATTGAAGTCATGAGATTGTTTATCGATTAGAGCCTTAAATTACTCAGACCTTTTGATACTGTACTTCCTCTTCTCTGAATCTAGCTTAAAGGAAAAAAAAACATACAATGTAAACATCAGTCCAAATTTGTTTTTCTCAATGTCTTAAGTTTAAATTATTTGAAATAATCTAAATATAGAATATAAAAACAATGTTTAAATTATTTTAGATCACTCATGGAATAGAACAGAATTTACCTGTTAAAAATGGCTTTCCCATTAACACTGAGCATAACATTGAAAATTAACTGAGTTCTTAATAATACTGTTGAGCTTTTAACTCACCCAATTCTTAGCAAATCCTACATGAACTTTTTGTTTTGTGAGTTAATATATTTCCTTTTTTCTTTGTTTGAATCAGATTAAACTTGAATTTGCAGATATGGTCAGCCTAAAGTATTTTAACTATTTCACAAACTTAATCCAATCATATATGATGAAAATTAGACATTATAACCAAAGGGTTTACCTAGAAGTTTAAGAAACATTCAGCATTTTAAAACATGAATTTTCTAGAGTCATGAATATTAATATGAGGGAGAAACAAAAATAATCTTTCCAACATGATAAAGTTTAATTTTTACACAACTATTCAAGGTCCATTCCTGGGTAAAAGTTATGTTAATAAGCTACAAATAGAAAAAATATTCCTTTAACTTGATGAAGATAATTTCTAATGTATGAAAGTTTAGAATAAAACAAAGATACATCACTTCTACTTTTCAATATTGTTTTCTAACATCACTATTTGTATCAATAATTAAAGAAAAATAAATTAGTTCTAATATTTTGTAAAGACTGAGATAAAACTATTGTTTTCAGATGATGTGATTTCCTATTGTATTGACTAAAAAAAATGAAGACAAACTAGGAAGTAGAGTTAGGAAACTAGATAATATTAATAACACATATTAAAAAAAACAAAAACCAATGAATCAAACTAAAAATGTGTATGTGGTAATGGGATGTGGGGATTACCCTCCCAACAGCAATAAACCAGAAGATATTTTTAATTTACAAGAAGACATTTTTAGGTCAATATAGAAAAAGTAATTGTTACCCTTAACATGTGATCCTAAAAAAAAAGATATGAAAAAAATAGAAAGATACATCATGTCCTAGGAAGAGAGTAATCAACAGTGTAAGGATATAATTTCTCTCCAAATTAACTTTTAAATTAAATGCCTTCCTAATCAAAATCCCAGTGGGAAATTAAAATTTTGGTTCAAAAGTTCACACACTAAAAAGGTATAAAAATGAAATTTTTTAGAAAGTAAATATTAATTATGTTAAATGTGAAAAAGTAGGGGGAAATATACTACCAAGATTAAAGTTCTAATCAAAGAATAGCAGAAGAATGAGTCTCATTTTTTTCAACGGACTTGGCTTTTTTTAAGGTAGTAACATCTTTCATATTTTTAAATGAAATATTATTAATAGACATCTAAGGCAATAAAATATTTTTATTTTCTAAAATACAAAGTAAAATATAGACTCAGCAAATTAAGTATTTAATTTAATCACAAACACAATTTATAATGAATTGCTAAAGTAAAGGATGTAAATTAGCTACAATATTTTAACCTTGCTTATATTAATATGATACTTTCAATAACATTCCCATGTGGACACTATTTTTTACATTGAATAAAATTGGATTTTCCTATTAGGAATGATTTCCTTAGAAGATATCACAAATCACATCTATATTAATAATGAATAATTATTATTCTTTTTGAAGGCACAACTTTATATTAAAAAGTTTCAAAATTTATTCACATCTTTCGAATTCTACAAACACATCAAGTTTGGACAATTTCTATAAATTAAATTGAGAAATTAATTCAGAATGTTTTTATATATAATAAACATATAATTTTATAATACATATAATCTCATATTAAAACATATTATTTAAGCCCTCTCTCAGCTTTCCATTATAATTAAATTTTCACATGTTTTTCTTTTCTATACATTTTTGGTTCCATATTATGTGGCCCAGAATTGAAATATATTACTGAGTTTTGTAAACATAAATAAAAATGAGATATCTTTTTTCAGTCATCTTTATTACAAAATTAATAGTCTTACAGAAATAAATGAGCCCAAAGAAAGATATAGAGAGACATGGAATAAGGTATATTTTTAAGTGAACAAAGCTAGAAAGCAGTGTTACAGATCTGCAGTTTCTAAATATGCTAATAGAATAAACATAACACTATAAAGCTGAAGTAATCAGTGACAATGGAATATGAATAATGGGCAAGAAACATTCAAGTATTCATATAATTGAGGCTAATCTATCTTTCCCTAATTATATCTCAGTCTGACCTCAGGGTCTGGTCAGGTTCCCTTGACAAGCTATTAGATTCCTTTTGCTATATTCCAAAGTGCATTATGGGTTTCTGAAACCAGCAAAGAACATTGTCAATATCAAGAATGAACAGAATATATCATAGCTGAATCATGTCACAAGATTTAGGAAACAAGATGCTGACAAAGATGTTGAATTAGGCAGCAAGCTGGATCAAATGCTCGAACTCAAGAATCCCTAGGTTTTATGCATAGGTCTTGGGAGAAGATGAGTGTACCCTGGACAGAACCAGCGGTCTTATGAAAACTGATCCACGCCCAAAGTTGTACAAGGTAGAAGAAACCTTAAAGATATTTATTCCGAGACATAAAACTAAAGAACAAGGATATAGCTAGGAGCTAATAAATTCCTCCACTTGCTATTTTTTCATAACATTTTGATACACGTATTGTATATCGACCTTTGATTTTAATTATCACCCCCCACCCGCGGTTTCATTAGGAAACAAATTAAAGCAGATAAGAGCTCACACCTGCTTTCAGGTACCGCTAAATAAATCACTTGTGAATATATAGTTCCTAATTGACATAATTTTGAAGAATATGGTTGAGGGTAGATAAAATACCAAAATTCGTTCATCTATTCAAACATTTAGTCATTCATTTTCTCATTAATTCAACCAGTTATTTATCAACCACCAACTGTGTTTGACTCTGAGAGTACAACTGAGAAGAAGAAAGTAATATTCTTACAGGAAAACTTGTGATCTGAAAAATTAGCAACCACCAATCTGGTAAAGGATGTTTCCAGGTATCATGGGAATGAAGCAGAAGCAGGAGATGCTGAAAGCATAGCCACACACACCCTAAAGTGATCAGAGATAAAAGAGGGTATGGCTTATTTGTGGGATTGAAATTATTCATTCTGGCTAAATCTCAGAGTTTGATATAATTGGAGAGAATTTAATCTAAAATGTAGCATAAAGCCAAATGCAAAGGGGCTTTTTTGTACACCTTTGTACACATTAAAATTATCTCTTGGATTTTCTGTTGAGAATTGTGGGAAGCAAGCCAGGGGAAGTTTTGAAACAAGGGATTGCCATGATCCAATTAATGCTTTAGAGCAATCTTCTGGCTTCAGCAGCACAGACTGCCTTCAAAAAGGTGAAGTGGGAGTCAGGAAGACCAGACTAGGGGCTGTAGTAACATAATAATTACATAAAAGTAACGTAGTAAATATAGTAATTATTATAAGGTAGTTAAAATTTGCTGCTCAGTCATTATTGTAGTGGCTAAAATTCAGTTTGGCTGAAAATATAAAATAATTATTGTATTTTCCTTTGTCAGTATTTCAAGCTAAATGATTTCCCTGCTTGATCAATTACCAGCTATTTAATGGTCTTTTAACCAGTTTCATACATTCATCATAGCTGACAACTCTTAAATCAACACTCAAGAGAGTTACATTGAAAAAATAAAAACTGGGTTGCACTATTCACTCACTTAAAATTATTCACTGTCCAGGTGGAGCAAGATGGTGAACCAGAAGGATTGTTCAGCTGAGCTCTCCTAGAACAACTGGGGAAAAAGAGAGAACCTTACTATACATAGCACTGGGAACTTACCCAGAGTTGTAGCTCAGGGAGCACAGCAAGGAGGTGGTAAGCTGGATACAGCATGTGATCCAGAGCAGTGGAAATCTGATGAATTAGGCAAGTGAATGCCACCCACTAGGAACAATACAACAAGAAGACATTACAATTTGAAAAATTTTAAGTATTTATGCACTTACTTAAATGCTCCCAGATTAATGAAACACACCTTGATGTGTCTGAGCAATAGGATATACCACAACAGCATAATTCTGGGGACTTTAGTACCCCCTCCACTGACAGAACTGGATAAATAGGTCCTCTAACAGAAACTCAACGAAGATACAATGGACTTAAATGTGACCCTAGAACAAATGAGAACAATAGACATATACAGAACACACCATCCCACCGCTAAGGAATATACATTTTTCTAATCAGCCCATGGTACATATCCAAAAACAACCACATCCTAGTATAAAAATCAAACTACAACAAAATTAAAATAATACAACTTATAACTTGTATCTTCTCAGACAGTATTATAACTTGTATCTTCTCAAGCAATAAGGGTGGAACTCAACTCCAACAAAAATATTCATCCCCACACAAAGATATGGAAATTAAACAATCTTATGCTAACTGATAGTTGGATTCAGGAAGAGACAAAAGAGGAAATCATTAAATTCCTCAAATATAATTACAATGAAAACACAAGTTAAACCCTTGGGATAAAGCAAAAGCAGACTTAGGGGAAACATTTATCACATTACATGCCTACATTCAAAAAATAGAAAGAGAAAACATTAACAAATTCATGAACCATCTTATGGAACTGGAAAAACAAGAACAATCTAATCCCAAACCCAGGAGAAGAAAAGAAAGAACCAAAATTAAATCAGAAATAATGAAATTGAAAACAAAAGAATCATTCAGAAATTAACTAAACAAAAAGTTTTTTTAAAAAAAATAAATAAAATTGATAAACCTTTGGCCTGATTAACTAGAAAAAGTAAGGTAAAGTCTCTAATAACCTCAGCCAGAAACTATAAAGGGAAAATAACAACAGATGCCAAGACATACAAGACATCATCTGTGAGTACTTCAAGAAACTCTATTCCCAGAAATTTGACAATGTAGAGCAATGGATCAAAACCTGGAACCACATCCTCACCCTAGACTTCACCAATAAGAAATAGATCTCTTGAACAGATAAATTTCAGTTACTGAGATTGAAGAAACAATAAAAAAACAAAACCCTAGTGCAGAGAGCTTCACACCAGAATTCTATCAAACTTTAAAGAAGAGCTTATACCCATAGTGAAGAAATTTTTCAAAATAATTGAGAAGGAAAGAATCTTTCCCAACATGTTCAATGAAGCAAATATTACCCTGATACCCAAATCAGGAAATGACCCTGCTAAAAAGAATTTTAGACCAATTTCACTAATGAATATAGATGCAAACATTCTGGGTAAAATCCTAGCCAATAGATTACAGCTACACATTAAGAAAATCATTCATCATGATCAAGTAGGTTTCATCCCAGGGATGCAAGGCTGGTTTAACATACACAAGTCCATAAGGGTAATTCACCATATCAACAGAAGCAAAAACAAAGATCACATTATCCTCTCAAATTATGCAGAAAAAGCATTAGATAAAATCCAGCATCCTTTTCTAATTAGAACACTTAAGAATTTACCAAAGGTGGCACATTTCTGAATCTGATCAAAGCCATCTATTACAAATTCACAGCTAATATTGTACTAAATGGAGTAAAACTGAAAACTTTTCCTCTTAGAATTGGAACTGGACAAGGTTGTTCTCTAACACCACTACTATTCAACATAGGGTTGGAAGTTCTAGCCAATACAATCAGGCAAGAGAAGGAAATGAAGAGCATCCAAATGCGGGTGGAGGAGGTAAAACTCTCTCTCTTTGCTGACTGTATGATCTCATACTTAGAGAACACCTAAGAAGACTCTACCACAAGACTCCTGGAAGTGATCAAAAAATACAGTAATGTCTCAGAATATAAAATCAATTTCCACAAATCAGTAGTAGTCTTTGTATATGACAATAACAGCCAAGATGAGAAACTAATCAAGGACACAATTCCCTTCACAATAGCTTCAAAAAATTGAAATACCTAGGAATATGCATAACAAAAGAGGTGAAGGACTTTTACAAAGAAAGTTACAAAATACTAAGAAAAGAAATGACAGAAAATATTGCTGGAATATCAAATGGAAGAACATACCATGCTTAATAGCTGGGAAGAATCAACAATGTCAAAATGCCTATACTTCCCAAAGCAATCTACAGATTCAATCCAATCTCCATTAAAATATCATTATCATACTTTCAAGATTTGGAAAAAATAATTCTTCATTTTCTATGGAACCAGAAGAATCCCCTTATAGCCAAAACAATGCTTAGTAATAAAATCAAATCCAGGGTATCATCCTATCAGACTTTTGGCTATACTACAAGACCATAGTGATTAAAGCAGCATGGTATGGCACACAGATAGAGATAATAACATTTGGAACCAAATTGAAAACTATGAGATGAAACTAACCTCTTACAGCCACCTCACCCTTGATAAAACAAACAACATACAATGGGGAAAAGATCCCTATTCAATAAACAGTATTGGGAGAACTGGTTAACCACAAGTTCACCACTTACAAAAATTGATTCAAAATCGATAAAAGATTTAAATTTAAGGCATGAAACAATAAAAATCCTTGAAGAAAGTGGGGGGAAAATACTTGAAGATATTGGCCTGGGGAAAGATTTTATGAAGAACACTTCTGTGGCAATTGCAACAACAAAAATAAGGAAATAGAACTTAAGTAAAATGAAAACCTTCTGAACACCTAAGGAAAAACAACCAAAGCAAACAGACAACCTTTAGAAAGGGGAAAGATATTTGCATACTATGAATCAGACAAAAGCTTGATAACTAAGATCTATAGAGAACTCAAAACAATCAACAAAAGAAGACCAACAATCCCGTATACCACTGTGCAAGAGACTTGAATAGAACCTTCTCTAAGGAAGACAGAGGAATGACTAACAAACATATGAAAAAAATTCTCATCACCCCTAATAATCAGAGAAAAGCAAATCAAAACTACCTGGAGGTACCAAAACTACCTCACCTCAGTGAGAATGGCCCACATCATAATGTATTCAAGCTGCAGATGCTGGTGTGGATGTGGAGAGAAGGGAACACTTTTACACTGCTGGTGAGACTACAAACTAATACAACCTTTTTGGAAGAAGTGTGAAGAATCCTCAAAGAACTCAAACTAGACCTCCCATTTGGTCCAGCAATTCCCTAACTAGGCATTATCCAGAAGAAAAAAATATCCTTTTATTATAAGGACATTTGCACTGGACTGTTTATCATAGCTCAAATTACAATCACCAAACAGATGGAAACAGATGGAATGTCCACCAATCTAGGAATGTATTAACAAGCTGTGGTAGATGTATACCATGGAATACTATTCATCTACCAAAAAGACGGGAGACTTTTCATCTTTTGGATTAACCTGGATGGAGGTGGAACACATTCTTCTTAGTAAATCATCACAAACATGGAGAAGCAAAAATTCAATATACTCTACTCTAATATGAAGGAAGTAGATGAGCTAATACAAGTGGGGTCAGGGAAATGAGCAAGTGGGGAGAAGAAAGGAGGAAAGGGGTTGGGGATCATAGTATATGGCAGGGGGCAGGACACAATTATTAGGGACTTTATCTAACAAATACAATCAGTATAACCTAATCTTTGTACCCTCAGTGAATCCCAAACAATAAAAGAAAAAAGAAAAAAAAAGCAGCCTCTGCCTGTTATTTAGAGGGAACTCTGTAAAGCAGAGAGCAACTTTGAGGGAAGTAGTTTAAATTGACAAAACAGAGCATTTTAACAGGGCCAGAGAAGATTAATATAAGAATGAACATATTCAAAGGCAGAGGGGAGCCTGTTAAAGCACACGAGGTGGGAATCAGATGGAGTCAGGCTCACTGGGGCAGACATGACACATCCTACTACGTGCTACTTAGTGTAGGTTCTGCCTGACCTTAACTAATCATCTTCCATTTGACACAGGTGGTCTGGTTGGTTTAAGTCCTGCCTTGGCCTTCACTGTCTCCCATTCTTATTGTTTTGGGATTTGGCTCCCACCCTGGGGGTATCCCTCGTAAGTAGTTTTGGTGTGGATTGATTTAGGAGATTAACTTTTGAAGTGGAATGTTGTAATAAGTCACTGAGTTATACTAAAGATTAATGTGATCTTTGTTTTGAACCATGCAAATTAAGAAAGACTGCCATATTGGAAAAAGGATAGCTTTAGGTATGTAAAAACCAGAAATCTGAGTAGAGATTGGTGAGCTGTTTCTACCATCCCTCCACTGTTAAGCCTTATTTTAACTTTTGTAGAACTTTTTGATATGTGTCAAT
Organism: Arctocebus calabarensis; assembly: GCA_963573935.1. Taxonomy (NCBI): domain Eukaryota; kingdom Metazoa; phylum Chordata; class Mammalia; order Primates; family Lorisidae; genus Arctocebus; species Arctocebus calabarensis. The sequence goes on from CAUYON010160848.1 coordinate 26,889, forward strand.
AAACTCTGAAAACTCTTAAAAAGAAATTATTCACTGTTGTCACATTGTCCCTTAGATATAGGCCTCATTTTAACATGCTCTTCCATAGTCTATTCCATACCAAACTCTTTATCACTTGTAGTCTGCCCTCAACATACCAGCCATATTTGCCTTTTAATGGTCACTTTTAACTCTCTAGATTAGACTAGTTTCTCTCTCCTACATAGTCTCATTATCATTCATCTTTTGTTCTTACAAAAGTTTTGAGATACACAAAAATCAAGAAATGTAAAATCTGCATAGACAGAAAAACATGAAACCCTCCCAGCAACACCAATAAGCTGAACAGGCTGAAAATTGCATGGGCGAATCAGAAAGAGCACTGTTGACTGTTTCTTGGAAGTGAAATAATAGACCATAACATAGACTGCCTCAAAAGCTTTCATAGTGACTTTTGTTCCAAGTGGTATTGTAAGCAATGATTGATAATCCTATAAATATAGTGAACTGAGCTGTTATGAACCTTCCTTTTCTTTTACAAACACTCTGAATCAATGGATGAAACATAACAAAAAATGTTTACATGCATAAGCAATCTCAAAAGAAGAAAAGGTAAATCCCTAGGTATCAGCACTAAAGAAGAAAGCACTAAACCCACAGTGAAACTAACACTTGGCAGCTATGGCGATATTTGTTTTACTCAAGTTTAGGATTTAAGGGCTGGTAACTAGTCTTTCATGCCCATAAATAGATGCCAGGAGATGTATGTGGCTAAAATTTATTTCTCTATCTAAAAACTAAGCTACAAAAGCTGCCTTAATTCTGAAAAGAGAACCAAGGAAAGATTGGAAAGGTAATGGAAACCTTATTTCTTTCCAGATGCTAAGGAAGCTGGGAGGAGGGGTAAAGGTCATCTATTAAAAATAAAAACCTAAGCCTATTCACTGCATAATTATTTCATTTTTATCATGGTACTATAATCCTAACCCAAGCAAAGAAATTAAAATGGAAACCAGTTTATAATCACTTCAGCCACAAAAGAGATTCATGTGAAAATCTCCTTTTGAGACTCTTGTGGGATCTATGACTTCCCATCCATCTCAGTGAAAAAGTCCAAACTCTTGAAGATGTACATGTACATAAGGTGTACAAAATGAGTTACATGAACATTTTTACATACAGCTTTATTTTCCTCTTTATACTAAGTTTTCTCCACTGATATGAAAGTCTGAGATCTAGCCAGAAAGAAGAATTTCAGTGCCACAAATAAGCCATACTCTCTTTTATCTCTGATACTTTAGGCATGTCTATGGCTGTGAATATCTGAGATGACTTTCCCCATTTTTTAAGGTGTTTACTTCATGAGACTCCCATGAAATTAACATGTCCTTTGTACAGATTTGGTTAATATATATTTGCATCCTAAATTCAGTCTGGTCTTTCTGCTACTTGAGCCTCAGCTGCTCATCTCAATTCCTAGATAAACTATCCAACTATTGTTCTCATAGTCAAAAACCCTGGTGTACCTCTTGCTGCAGATGCCCAACACATTTATAAAGACCAAAAATGACATGTATGCAACATAAATGATCAAGAACAGATCACTATACCATTGGGCAGAATGGACCTGTGGGTATACTGCTCTTCTAACTAGCTTCCTGAAGTATAAGGCAACATGTTCTCCTGGCAGTAGACTTTGAACAGTTATAGAAGGAGACATCAAGATAGAAGATAAATTTCTCTCACTTTCTCTTTACCAATAGACTCTTTCAAAATGCAATGTTTCATGGAGACCCTTTAGAAATAGTATGCATAACTGAGTACCAGCTGTGCTTTGTTGTAAAGCTGTGGACAGCTCAGTAGTGCATTATCTAATATTTGCTTCTACTCCTTCTCTACTCACTATTTTTCCTTCACCAATTCTTCCCCAGTGTCTGTCCATCAACATAATATAGCCATGGAGCACATGATGACATTTTGTTCAATGATGGACTGATTATACAATGGTGATCCATAAGATTATAATGGAGATGAAAAATTCCTATTGCTTAGTGCCATCATAGCCATTATAAGCTTGTAGTACAACGCATTACTCACTTGTGTGTGGTGATACTGTAAACAAACCTACTATGCTGCCCGTAAAAGAAGAGTATAAACTATACAATTATGTACAGCATATAATAGTGAATACTGACAATGAAAACTATGTTACTGTTTTATGCATTTATTATATTATATTTTTATTATTGAAATTACATTTAAAAGCCTCAGGCAGGTCCCTCACAAGGTGTTACAGATGAAGGCATTGGTGTTATAGGAGATGACAGCTCCATGTGTTTTATTGTCTGTGAAGACTCTCCGGAAACAAGGTAAGTGGTGGAGATGATGGCAGAAGATGGTAATATTGATGACATTGACCCTATGTAGTCCAAGGCTTATGTGTGTTTTTATGTCATCGTCTTTAACAAAAAAAAACTTTAAAAAGAAATAAAATTTTTAAAAACTTAACAGAAAAAAAGCTTACAAAATAAAGAAATAAAGAAAAATTTATTTTTATTCAACTGTACAATGCATGCTTGAAGTTAGGTATTGTTACAAAAGAACCAAAGAGTAAAAAAATTAAAGTTTATCAAGAAAAAAATTCAGAAAGCTGAGGTTAATTTATCTTTGAATAAAGAAAACAATATTTTTCTAACTTTACAGTAGTTTAAATATACGGCACTTATAAAGTCTATACCAAATGGACAGTAATGTCTTAGACTTTTACATTTACTCACCAGGCACTAATGGACTCAATCAGAGGAACTTTCTGTTCTTCAAGCTTCATTTATAGATAGTGCCTTATGTAGGTATACCATTTTTAATGTTTTATACCAGGGGTCCTCAAACTTTTTACATAGGGGGCCAGTTCAGTGTCCCTCAGACTGTTGGTGGGCCGAACTATAGTTTAAAAAAAAAAAAACTATGAACAAATTTCTATGCACACTCCACATATCTTATTTTGAAGTAAAAAAATAAAATGGGAACAAATACAATATTTAAAATGAAGAACAAATAAAGTGACATCAACAAACTTACCAGTATTTCAATGGGAACTATGGGCCGGCCTGCTTTTGGCTAATGAGATGGTCCATGTCTGGTTCCATATTTGTCACTGCTAGCTGTAACAAGTGATGCAAGTGTGCATCAGTTAGTCTAGATTTGGTT
>CAUYON010160849.1:0-26273 GCA_963573935.1 Arctocebus calabarensis
GCTACTAGGGAGGCTGAGGCAAGAGAATCGCTTAAGCCCAAGAGCTGGAGGTTGCTGTGAGCAGTGTGACGCCACGGCACTCTACCCAGGGCGATAAAGTGAGACTCTGTCTCTACAAAAAAAAAAAAAAAAAAAGAAAGAAAGAAAGAACGGAAAAGTATTTATCATAGTTTAACCATAGGTAAGAGATGAGGAGGTTTCAATAAGAAAGGCCTTTATGTCATAGAACTGCTGCAAATTCTAGACATAAAACTAGAAGAATCTAGGAAGACTACGAACACCAGTATTGAGTCACATCACCAGCTAACGTGTAATAGTGGCATTATCTATTTTCAAGCATATTTGAATAACACAGTCATATGGCTCATTCATTTATTTATTTCTCCACTCAGATAACATTTCTTGACTCCCTTTTATGTGCTGGATGCTGTGCAGCCATTAAAAAAATATACTCCTGTTGCAGAGAAGTTGATCGTCTACTGAAAAGGAACAGAAACTGATACTGTGGGATGAATGATGAAATAATGTCTGAAAAAAGGGCTGTTAGAATAGAGGATGGAGGGGGATTATCCTTGCTTTCTACAAAACTACTCATGAATCCTGATTTATATTAACAGTGTGTATGGTAAATACTGTTGCTTTGCCTAGATTTCTATGTCTAGATTCCTCAGTGGGAGTGTGGGCTGCCAGGAATTGAGACCAGTTCCTTGACTGTAGCTTCATTCTACTTTACACAGTTACCTGTTAGCCTGGGGCAGCCCACATAATGATGGATGTTACAAAGGCTGGGCTCCCTCTTCTCACTTTGAAGGACCATTCATTCTCACTTCAGTTTGTAGTACAAGCATCTTGGCTGCTTGCACCCTATACCCTGGCAGCCTATATGCTATGTGAAGTATCTGCTATGAGAAGAGTTACTGAGTGGAGATTACAGTAAGTTACAGTAGGGCACTTATAACACAGGACAGTGAAGCAAGTTTATGTCATCTACAGCAGAAAATTACTCACTGTTTAAAAAGCATCATCTGATCATGGGATATCAAGTGATTCTGTAGCCACAGCTATCAGGCCCACCCAGTTGTAAGATCAGGCAGGCCCAGGACACATCTGTCATGGAGGGGCAGTGGGATCAGGTTTGAGCAGGGCCAGAGTGCAGAAGTAAGTTACACAGCATGTGGCCTGGATTCTATGTCAGCCACCACTCTTGTACTGGCTTGCCCTTCAGTCCACACCTATTGCCACCTGGAGTCCCTTGTGACCAGCTGAGAGAGGAGGATAAGTATTGAGCCTGGTTCATAGACAGGTTAGCATGCTTTGTAGGTGCAAACCCACACTAGAATGCTACTGTGTTCACAGCCTCCTTAGGGGTGTCTCTCAAAAACAGTGGTGGAGAAGGCCTTCCAATGGACAGGACTGCCTGGTCATCAACTTTCAAAAAGAAGTGGCCCAAGGTAAGAATATACATATTCGTGTGATGTGTCAAATAGCTTAACTGATTGATCATGGTACTGGAAATGGAAAGACTAGAAGATGAGGGATAAGGCCATTTGGGACAGACGTATTGATGGATCCAGGAAAGCGGCACACAGACTGGAGGTTCCATGTGACATGTTGACACCCACAGAGGAGCCTCACCTTGAAAGAAGCATTGACCAACCAAGTAGACAAGATGACTTAGCCCGTTAACAGCAGCCAGCATCTGTCACCAGACCCTAGTGCTGGTGATATGCACTCATTATTAATATAGTAGCCACAGTGGCAGGTCAGGAGGTCATTCAGGGGACTCTTTCTCACCAAGGATCATTTAGTTACTACTTCTGCTAAATGTCCAACCTGACACCAGAAGAAACCAGTGCTCGGTTATCCGTACAGCACCTTTTTTTGAGGGCAGCAACCAGCCACCTGGCAGCAAGATAACTATATTGGAAAGGGCAGTGCTTCATCGTGGCTGGACTGATGTTGTGGATAAAACTTGCCTTTCTCACCCAGGAAGTGGTGGAATTTCTCTCCTTTATTTTCTTTGGTGTTGTCCAATAATTGAATGTGTTTAAGTCAAGTGAGGTATGTTGGATTCCATCATAAGCATTAGTATCATACTTTTCAAATAGTAAGCACTTAGTAAATGTTAGTTACAACAACAATTTCTCCATCAGGTGACTGTCAAAATGGTACTTTGTTATGAAATTGAGAGAATTGATGGTCTCAAGATGATCTCGAGCTGTCTTCCCCATGGGGTAGCTGTTTAATAAATTTCCCTGTTGAGATTTTCCCACAGACAATAACAGATCTCTTTAATGATAGAGTTGGTGGTCTAAAATTGCCCAAGATATTTCAACATAGGAAATGGAGTACTTCTATGCAAAGAGAAACCCTGGGTTCAGATCCGTTTATCTTTTTTTGGTTCTACTGATAGGCTGTCGATGCATTGGAATCTAGACTTGATTGATTGCAATGGAGAATGATATAAAGATAAAATTTTATAATGAAGACTTATGACTATAAAATTAATTTAAACTTGGCTTGGCCCCTGTAGCTCAGCAGCTAGGGTGCCAGCCCAATATACCAGAGTTGGAGGGTTTGAACCCAGCCTGGGTTTGCCAAACAACAATGACAACAACAACCAAAAAAGAGCTCGGCGTTGTAGCGGGAGCCGGTAGTCCCAGTTACTTGGGAGGCTGGGGCAAGAGAATCACTTAAGCCCAAGAATTAGAGGTTGCTGTGAGCTGTGATGCGCAGCAGGCACTTTACGCAGGGTGACATAGTGAGACTCAGTCTCAAAAAAAAAAATTAATTTAAACTTTTCAGGATCCAGACATTTTTATTACGAGTTTAGACTATTTGGAAAATGCATAAAATCATCAGTGAAAATTTTCAGGATATTTTCTTTGCTTGTTTAGCTTTGAATACATTTGGAGAGCTGCTGTGAAGAATTTTAATGAGGGAAGTGTTGTGACCAAAGGGCAGAGTCAGTGACTTGAGGCAGTTGACTTGGAGTTTCTTTCTGCATTTGTTGGGCCAATGTTTAGCTTTTATCTCATGGAATTAAGACAATTGATCTTGTCTAAGAATATATAGAGCTAAATCAATACTTTGTCAGTTATGATGAAAGCATTCTGTACATCAGAGTGAAAGAAAGAAAGAAAGAAAGAAACAATTTGTCTCCTGTTATTTTTTTTTATATATAATATTTTATTTTATTTTTTTATATCATAGCTGTGTACATTAGTTCAACCATGGGGTACAGTGTGGGGGCTTCACATGCAATCTGAGATATTTTATCTACCTGATTGACATACCGTTCATGATATTTTCTCGTTTACTATATGAAAACATTTTTGATCCATATTTAGAAGCTTTTAGACAAGAGGCTTGCTCCTTTATCCAAGGACAAACTGAAGAATCTCTGCATCTACCTGTATCTTGTAAGCCCCTGCTTCAAGGTAACTCACCTTGTTAGGCCAAATCAATGTAATCTAGATGTGTTGGTTTATAGCATTGCCTGCAACTTTTGCTTCCCCAAAATGTATAAAACAAGGTTAAATTCCAACTGCCTTGGGCTCACTTACTCAAGGATTTTAGGTTTGTGTTTTCCTCATGGCAAGGTCACTAATACTGGCTCAAATAATCCTCTGTGAAATATTTTAGACTTTGGATTTTCCATCAACAAAACACAACTCAAAAAGAACAAAACCCATTCTGGTTAAGAGCAATGTTAAGCTAGTAAGTGTTCAACAATTAGTGTGGGAAGAGGTAAACTCTTCTTCATTAGTAGAGCAAGTACTTCAAGCTACCAACATGCAGTTACTGAATGTGGAGGTGGAAAGACGTACAGATTCAGCTGACACCTGGCCTTAGCTGGCCCAAAAAAAACAGTGGAAGGGCACACTTGTATTAGAATTTAAATGTGGGTTTTTGAAATTGTATTCTAGATTTTCTGGTAAATGATTTGAAGGTGATAACATTTTCTTGATGCAAATACTGTGAGTCTCGCTATATAGCTCCCCACCTTTTTTGCTGTTTGGGGGATGTATTTTAATCTAAGAAACTATGCATTTTATATATAAGATTACCTATCTAAATAAACAAAATTGCACAAGAGCATAATACAAAAGTAAGCTTGATGTTCTATCAAATCATTCTACTTCCTATGACAAGATATTTTAAAATAATCACGTTTTAAAATGATCCTAGGTCTGCAAGTCCAACATGGAATGCAATTGCACTGGTGGCTATTTGCCTCCAAACTGTGAATCACTTTCCAGAGAACCTTCTGAATTTCCTGAGGAAGAGGGCAAGTACCTATCTATGTCTTTAGAAATTCATTTAACAAAATTCTCAATTTTTTTGTTGTCACTAAAAGTATTAGATTTTGTCACTTAAAAAGAGATTAACATTTATAATGAAATAGCAGGGTGTTGTGGTGGACACCTGTAGTCCCAGCTACTCGGGAGGCTGAGAATCTCTAAGCCCAGGAGTTGGAGGTTGCTGTGAGCTCTGCCATGGCACTCTACCAAGGGTGATAAAGTGAGATTATGTCTACCCCACAAAAAAAAATTATAATGGAAAGGTAATCAGACTTCACTTAAAAAATGGAAGCCAAGGGCAGTGCCTGTGGCTCAGTAACTAGGACACTGGCCCCATATACCAAGGGTGGTGGGTTCAAAGCAGGCCCCCGGCCAAACTGCAACAAAAAAATATCTGGGCATTTTGATGGATACCTGTAGTCCCAGCTACTCGGGAGGCTGAGGCAAGAGAATCAGCTAAGCCCAAGAGCTGGAGGTTGCTGTGAGCTGTGTGACGCCATGGCACCCTACCGAGGGCAACAAAGTGAAACTCTGTCTCTACAAAAAAAAAAAAAAAGGAAGCCAAATATGCCTTCTTAAACGTACTCTTTTTTCAAATATTAAAACGCCATGATTGGAATGTTATTTTAAAAATAAACCTCTTTACCAATACTGTTGGCTTTCTCTTACATAATAGATTTAAACTTCTTCCTACCTTTATGCTTGAAACAGTGATCTCAGCTCTAAAGAAACAAGATTTACTCTGTATCTAATATTGTTACTATGTTTCTGACAGAAACGAAACAGAAGGCTTTACTCTGAAGGAGTTTATAGGTTAAATGAGAAAAATCTATAAGTTGCAGCATAAGAGATGACCAAAGAGATCCTGGCACAACATTCCCTTTGTTCACCAAGACTTTGATTTATGTCATTCATTCATTTGAGTTAGCAAATATTTATTAAACTCTTAATACACACAATCCCATATAATATGTAATTGAAATTTTTTGTTGCCACTTACATTGTTATAATGAAATTTTTCTATATTTGCTGTAAAAATGCAGACTACTTTTGCACTTCCCAGAACTTGGTTCCCAAGGTTTTAGAATGAAATGGTGTATAGTCTTAAGAATTACATTTCCAAAATTACTTTTCCATGTTCCCTGAATATTAATAAATATTAAGAACATTTTAAATAAATTTGTTGCCATTTGAAAATAATAGCAGAAAGTTTTTAAATGTATTTTTATTTTTAGGTTTAATTGAGGAAAAAGCTTCTAGGAAGACTAAAATAATCTGGCTCCTAGGTGTCTGCGCTTTTCTTCTTATTCTTATTGTAATAGCCATGGTAGCTTTGACATGGAATTGTTTGAAAAAGTGGTTCATTAAGGAAGAGGAATCCGTAAGTAGCAAGTATAACTTTAGTATCATTTGAATCTAGTCATATGAAATTGACTAGAATCCCATATGAAATTCCTGGGAGTTTAAATATTATATTAATATGCCATTTAATTTTGTTAGATGGTTGCGAATATCCTGTTTTAAAGGTGCAACGATTTGAGAGTGCAGTTTAAATAATCTTTCAAAGTTATTACACTGCTAATTGGGAGAAGAAGGACTCAAATATATACATATCTATTGCTTCCAAATACCCTAAAGGTTATCAGAGGATGATCTTTGTCATCTACAGAAGAAGACGCATATTTCTGTGCCCTACTACAGATGAAACATTTTAGTTCACATTGCCTCCTCATGTTAGAAATAATTTTAAAAATATTTTCTGGGTAATGTTTTCAGAAGTCAAATTTATAATTTAGCCTACAACATTTTTATTTTTAAAGAAATAATTCAAGGTTGGGTGCAGTGGCACACACCTGTAATTCTAGCACTCTGGGAGGCCACGGTGGGTGGATTTCTTGAGCTCCCAAGTTCAAGACCAGCCTGAGCTAGATCAAGATCTCATCTCTAAAAATAGCCAGGTGTTGTGGTGAGCACCTGTAGGCCCAGCTACTTGGAAAGCTGAGGGTAGAGAATTGCTTGAGCCCAAAAGTTCAAGACCAGCCTGAGCAAAAGCAAGACCCTGTCTCTACTAAAAATAGAAAAACTGAAGCAAGAGAATCACTTGAGCCTGAGTTGGAAGTTGCTGTGAGCAATGATGCCATGACACCTCCACTCAGGGTGGTGGCCTGAGACTCTTTCCAAAGGAAAAAAAAAAAAGAATTCAAACACTAAGACAGAGAATAAGGAAACAAATATTGCACAAAATTCTCTTGTGTTCTTTACCTAGCTTTTCCTGCTAATAACATTTTACATTAATGTAGCACATTTTCACATCCAGGGGATTGGTATTGATACATTGTTAATAAAGCTAAAGAAACCTTTATTCAGATTGGCTTACATGAATTCCACAGTGTGTATGTAGAATTATGTGTGTGTGTGTGTGAATATATGTATACTATTATAAGATTTTATGTGATTCATTTACCAGTGCCACAGTTATCAACATTCCTTTTTGAAACCTACTTTTTCATTCTAGGCTCAATTATCTTTTTTCCTTAGCTTTAATGAGATATGATAGTTAAGTACAAACTTTATAATTAAGGTACACAAGATGAGTTTATGTATATATAAACTGTGACATGATTACCACGATCAAGATAATTAGCACATGCCTCACTTCACATAGTGAACTCTTTGTGTGTGTGTGTGTAATGGTAACACATAAGATCTCTCTTAGGAAATGTTAAGTATACATTAATAATACATCATTATTAATAGTCACCAAGGTATACATTAGATATCGAGAAATTGAATTCATTTCATAACTGAAAGTTTGTACCTTTTGACCAACATCTTTCCATTTCCACAATGTTCAACCCTGGTAACCACTTTTGTGTCCACTTGTCTCTGTATGTTTAGACTCCTAATAGTCTTTCTGCTTCTGGCACTTAGAATAGTGTCCTCCAGGTTCATCAATGTTATAAAAATGCAGGATTTACTCCTGTTTTAAGGCTTACTAGTATTATATTATTATGCACACATATATTGATTCACCTCTTGATGAACATTTATGTTATCTTCCTATATTTGTTACTGTGAGTAATGCTTCAATAAACATCAGAATGCAGGTATCTCTTTGAGATTCTGATTTCAATGTCTTGGCATATATACCTGGAAGTATTATTACTGGTTAGCTCTTGTTGTAATTTTCTGAGAAACTTCCATATTGTCTCCTTAGCATCCGTATCAATTTACTACCAATAGCACAGAGGTGTTCCTTTTTCTATACATTCTTGCTGAAATGAGTCTGCACTCTCTCACATATTCATTATCTCTCCTCTCTCTCTCTCTCTCTGCACACACACACTCTTTCTCTTTCTGAAAATAGCTGTTCTAAGAGGTATGAGGAAATAACTCATGAGATGTGCTTTTGATTTCCATTTCCATGATGACTAATAATGTTAAACACCTTTTGTCTATTTTTTTTTTCGAGAAATGTCTATTCAGGTTTTTTGCCCATTTTGCCCATTTTTAAATGTTTACTTAATTGTTTTGCTATGAAGTTGCATGGGTTTCTTTTATATATTTTGACCATTACCCCTTATTGGATAAGTGATTTGCAAATATTTTCTCCCATTCTGTAGATTGCCTTTTTATTTTCTTGAACATTTTCTTCCATTCTTCAAGTTGCCTTTGTTCTGAAGGCAATCAGAAACAGACATTCTGATTGTTTCCTTTGCTGGGAAGAAACATTTTAGTTTGATATAGTTCCACTGGTTTATTTTTACCTTTGCTGCCATACTTTGCCTTTGCTGTGATTTTCTTTGTTAGGAGATATTTTAATATTATTTTTAAATTGAAAAATAATAATTCATGGGATACATAGCAATGTTTTGATACAGATGATGTGTAGTGAACAGATCAGAGTAATTGGCATAACAATCATCTCAAATATTTATTATTTCTTTGTGTTTAGAATATCCAATATCCTCCTTCTGGCTATTTGTATCTATTATAATACATTGTTGCTAGCTATGGCCACCCTACTGTGCTGTAGAAAACTGGAATCCATTCCTTCTATCTAGGTGTATTTTGTATCTTTTAAAAAACTAATCTTACCCTTCTAGTCCTCCTACTCTTCCTGACCTCTAGTATCCTCTGTTCTGCTTTTTATTTCTATGAGATCAACTTGATTTTAGCTTCCACCTATAAGTGAGAGCATGCAGTGTTTCACTTTCTTTTCTGGGCTTATTTCACTAAACATGATATCCTCCAGTTCCTTCCATGTTGCTGTGAATGAATGGATAGTTTTATTTTTATGGTTGAATACTGTTACATTGTGTATACGTACCAGTTGTGTTTTTCCATTCATCTGTTTTGGACTCCTAGGTTGACTCCATATTTTTTGCTATTGTGAACATGAGGCCACAGATGCCTTTTCAAAATAATGATTTCCTTTCCTTTGGATAAATTTTTAGTAGTAGGATTACTACAGAATATGGCGATTTATAATTTTTTTGGTAATTTCTGCTGTTTCCCATGGTGGCTGTACACATTCCCATTGACAGAGTGTGAGAGTTCCTTTTTCTCCACATCCTCCTCATCATTTGTTATTTTTTTGTCTTTCTGATAACAGCCATACTACCTGGAATGAGATAATACCTTATTGTGGTTTTGATTTTCACTTCTGTCATGGTTAGTGGTGTTGAGCATTTATTCACATATTTGTTGACCATTTACATGTCTTCTTTTGAGATAAGTGTGTTCATACAATTTGGTCATTTTAATCAGTTTCTTTTTAATTTAGATGTTTGAGTTTCTTTTATACTCTGAGTATTAATCCTCTGTCAGATGAATAGTTTCCAAATATTTTCTCCTATTCTGTATGTTGACTTTCACTCTGTTGATTGCTTCTTTTGTTGTTAAGGTGTGTAGTTAGATATAATTCCATATGATTATTTTTGCTTTTGAGGTCTCATTCATAAAATATTTTCCCAGATCCATGTCCTAAGTGTTTTCCCTATTTCCTTCTACTAATTTAATTGGTTATGGCCTTACATTTAGGTCTTTAATCCACTTTGAGTTTATTTTTTATATAAGATGAAGAGTGAGTTCCACTCTTCTGTGTATGGATCTTCAATTTCCCCAGCACCTTTGAACTTGAACTGTATTTTTCTGTAAGTTAGGAAAATTCTCAACCATTATCTCTTCAATTATAGACTTTTTCATAGTCTTTCTTCTCCTTGTGTAAATCCTTATATTTTGAGTATACCATTCTATCCTCTGGGGTGCTGATAGTTGTCTTCTTTTTCCTCTTTATCCATCTTCTCTTTCCATCCCTCTTTTCCTTTTGAGACTGAAAAACTAATTTTAAAAACCAGGATATAATTTACATAAATAATTCATCATTGTTACCATGTGCAGATTATGGGTTTAACAAATATATATACAACAGAAGCAAAATAAAAGACCATATTATTTTCTCAATAGACTCAGAAAAAGCATTAGATAAAATCCAGCATACTATTCTAATTAAAACACTGAAGAATATAGGTATATGTGTCTCAGTCCTTAAACTGATCGAAGCCATCTATGACAAACCCACAGCTAATATTTTACTGAATGGAATAAAACTGAAAGCTTTTCCACTTAGAACTGGAACAAGACAAGGTTGTCTTCTGTCATCATTACTATTCACCAAAGTGCTGGAAGTTCTAGCTAGTACAATTAGGCAAGAGAAGGAAATAAAGGGCATCCAAATGGAAGCAGAGGAGGTCAAACCCACCCACTTTGCTGATGATATGATCTTATACTTAGAGAACCCCAAAGACTCAACCACAAAACTCCTAAAAGTAATCAAAAATTACAGTAATGTCTCAGGATATAAAATCAATGTCCGCAATTCAGTAGCCTTTGTATATGGCAATAACAGTCAAGATGAGAGGCTAATTAAGGATACAATCCTCTTCACAGTATCTTCGAAGAAAATGAAATACCTAGGAATATGCCTAACAAAAGAGATGAAGGACCTCTATAAAGAAAATTATGAAAACCTGAGAAAAGAAATTGCAGAAAATATTAACAATGGAAGAAAACATACCAATTTAGTAGCTAGGAGTAATCAACATTGTTAAAATGTCTATACTTCCTCAAGCAATCTATAGATTCAATGTTACCCCTATTAAAATATCAACATTGTAATTTCAAGATTTTGAGAAAAAATTCTTCATTTTGCATGGAGCCAGAAAGACTCCCATATAACTAAGGCAATTCGTAGTATTAAAAACAAAGATGGGGGCATCAGCTTACCAAACTTTAGGCTGTACTATAAGACCATAGTGATCAAAACAGCATGGTATTGGCACAAAAATAGAGACATAGACATCTGGAATGGTAGAAAGCCAGGAGATGAAACTAATATCTTACAGTCACCTAATCTTTGATAAACCAAACAAGATCATATACTTGTATGGGGGCAAAAGAGTACCTATGGTACTGGGAGAATGGGATAACCACATGCAAAAGACTGAAACTGGACCCATACCTTTCTCCACTCACAAATATTGATTCAAGATGGGTAAAAGGCTCAAATTTTCGTCATGAAGTGATAAAAATCCTCCAAGAAAGCATGGGTAAAACACTTGAAGATATTAGTCTGGAGAAAAACTTAATGATGAAGACTTTCCATAGCAATTGCAGCAACAACAAAAATAAACAAATGGGACTTAATTAAACTGAAAATCTTCTGTATAGCTAAGAAGAGAACAACCAAAGCAAATAGACAACCCACACATGGGAAAGGATATTTACATTTGGAATCAAACCAAGATTAATAGCGAGGATCTACAGAGAACTCAACATAAAAGAGCCAAAAATCCTTTAAATTACTGGGCAAGAGAGATAAATAGAATCTTCTACAAAGACGACAGATGAATGGCTAACAAACGTATGAAAAAATGGTCATCATCCCTAAACATCAGAGAAATGCAAATCACAACCACCCTGAGATATCACCTAACTCCAATGAGAATGGCCCACATCACAAAGACTCAAAGATGAAGATGCTGACATGGTTGTGGAGAAAAGGGAACACATCTATGCTGCTGGGGGAACTGTAAACTAATACAATCTTTTTGGAAGAAAGTATGGCAAACCCTCAAAGAACTCAAACTAGACCTCCTATTTGATCCTGCAATTCCATTACTGGGCATCTACCCAGAAGAAAATGTCCCCCCTTGTCTTAACCACCTATGCTCCATTTACCCCAGACTATTACTGTTATTTTACTACTATTCATTTTCTACACTTTTATGTAAGAGGAAACATATGATATATATCCTTTATTTTCATCTGGTTTATTTATCTCATCATAATTATTTTCAGATTCATCCATGTTCTTGTGTGCATCAATAGTTTGTTGCTTTTTATTCTAAGAATTACAGTTCAGTTGTATGAACACACCATATATTTTTTAATCCATTCATGTGTTGATGGATATTTGAGTCATTTCTAGTTTTTCCTAGTATGAATGAAACCATTATAAACATTGAGATACAATTCTCAGTACTTCTCTCAGTAAATGCCCAGGAATAGAATCTGGGCATCTGTGCATCTGTGTGGGTGTTAGTTTAATTTTCTAAAGAAAGAGCGTAGCATTTTCCAAAGTGATTTTACCATCTTGTATTCCAAATCTTAATGTATTAGAGTTCTAGTTCTTACATATCCTTGCCAACATTTGGGCTAAATTTTTTTAACGTTAGCAGTTAGAGTAGTATATAGTGGTATCTCCCTGTGATTTTAATTTGCATGCCTTTATTAATGATGTTAACAGTTGTTTCATGTGGTTATTTCCATTAGTATAGCTTCTTTGGAGAAATGTCTATTCAAATTGTGGGTGATTTTTCTTTTATTATAGAACTGTTCGAATATTTTAATCATTTTTAAATGGATTTTGTGATGATTTCGAGTGTTCTAAATATAAATCTGTCATCATACATGTCATTTGAAAATACAAGATATCTATAAAGTTTGTGTGCCATTTTAACTTGCACACCAATTTTATGGACACTACGTGTATATGAGTTTTCGGCTTGCCTTTTAATTCTTTTAGCAGTTTTTCAAAGACAAAAAAATTAAATTTTGATGAAATCCAATGCATCAATTTCTTCTTTTGTAGGTTATAATTTTGGCATAGGAGCTAAGAAATAATTGCCTACTACAAGCTTACAAAGATTTTCTGCTGTATTCTAAAAGTAACATACTTTTAGATGTTGTATTTATATCTATATCCAATTCAAAAAAAATTTGTATAGTGCAAAAGATATGTACAGAGAATTTTTTCCATAAAAATCCAATTATTCTAACATCATTGATTTTAAGCTTTCTTACGAGGATCAGAATTGTTACCTATAAGGAGGCAATATTATTGTGAATAACTATTCATTTCATTTTGATTTGGGAGATTTTTTAACTTAATTAGTGGTATCTCAAACGATTTCTGTCCCTGTGTAAGCACAAGAGATTACACCCTTTGTTCATCCACTTTCCTCTCTGCCATTCTACCATTGTAACTCTTGTGGTTTTGCCCTCCCTGGATTCCTAATTTTGTCAATTCAACAGCAGGGAAACTGCTGGGCTTTGTCCCCTCATTGCCTGGAAATAGGCAGAAAGAAGATGCGATCCTAAAGCTTACCTTATTTACTTCATCTTGGCCAGAATTGGAAGTATGTCTTTACCACTTGTACCAACAATTTCACATACTATTTGTTTATTTGATTGTTTGTCTGTTTGTTTTTATTGTTGGGGCATCCTTGAGGGTAAAATAAGCCAGGTTACACTGTTTGCTTTACTGGGTAAGGTCCCTCTCTTAATAGTGTCCTGCCCCCAAGAGGTATGTCACACACTGGAACCCCCCAGTCCTTCCTTCTTTCCATCTTTCCTCTCCCTATTCCTCTTCCCCACACCATGTAATAGCATCAATTCTCCTCATATCAGAATTGATTACAATGAATTCTTGCTTCTGCATTCTTCTGATGTTTTTCTAAGAAGAATGTTTTCAACTCCATTCAAATTAATACAAAAGATATAAAGTCACCAACTATCCTTTTTAGTGTCTAAATACTATCACGTGGTATACATGTACCACATCTTATTAATCCATTCCTGGATTGGTGGGCACTTTGGTTATTTCCACCATTGGAAATTGAACTGCAATAAATAGTTTAGTGCAAAATGTCCTTATTATAAAATGTTTTGTTTTGTTTTGTTTTTCTTTTCTTCTGGGTGGATGTTTAGTAATGGGATTACAGGATCAAATGGGAGGTGCAGTAAATTTAAATTCTTTGAGGATTCTCCTTCCTTCCAAAGGGATCATATTAGTTTGCAGTCCCACAAGTAGTGTACAAGTGTTCCCTTCTCTCCACAACCTTGCCAGCAACTGCATCTTTGAGTCTTTGTGATGTGGGACGTTCTCTTTGGAGTTAGGTGATATCTCAGGGTGGTTTTGATTTGCATTTCTCTGATGTTTAGGGATGATGAGCATTTTTTCACAAGTTTGTTAGCCATTCATCTGTCTTCTTTAGAGAATGTTCTATTCATCTCACTTGCACAGTGATGTAAGAGATTGTTGACTTTTTGTTGTCTGATTTGAGTTCTCAGTAGATTCTTTTTTTTTTTTTTTTGCAGCACATTTGGATTTTTTTTTTTTTGAGTTCTCAGTAGATTCTATTTATCATGCTTTTGTCTGATGCATACTATGCAAATACCTTTTCCCACTGTGTAGATTGTCTATTTGCTTTGGTTGTTGTCTCCTTAGCTGTACAAAAGCTATTCAGTTTAATTAAGTCCCAATTGTTTATTTTTGTTGTTGTTACAATTACCGCTGGATTCTCCTTCATAAAGTCTTTCCCCAGGCCAATAGTTTCAAGTGTTTTCCCACACTTTCTTCAAGGATATTTATTGATGCATGCCTTAGATTTAGATCTTTTATCCCTCCTGAATCAATTTTTGTGAGTGGAGAAAGGTGTGGGTCCAGTTTCAGTCTTTTGCATGTGGTTATCCAGTTCCCCCAGCACCATTTATCATATAGGGATTCTTTATCTCAGTGAATGTTCTCATTTGGTTTATCAAAGATCAGGTCACTGTAGTATTTTAGTTTCATCTCATGGTTTTCTATTTGATTCCACTTACTATTTTTAATCTCTGAATCTCACATTCTGTTTGATTTTTCTCAGCTCAATCTTTAATTTCTCTAATTATTCTAGACTCTAGTCTTATAGAACCTACTCTGCTAAAGATACATATGGGGATTCTAGATATTGTTATATTAAAGAATTATAAACAATGTGTAATTCTTGGTGCATGAATTCATATTTTAGTGTGGTATTGACTTTAATACTTAGTTGTTTGTAATCATAGTCTCTTTTATTTTCATTCTCTGTGATTTTCCTTTGAGAATTCTGTGTGTGCTATGTTGTAGAGTCACACAAGTAAGTTGTTTAGTTTTTTATTATCTTAAAGCAAAAATATTTGAAACAATTGCAGAACATACTGTTCAAGAATTTGTGAGTGTTAAGACGTAAAACCACTTTATGGAGGCTTTGGATTCCTACCTTTTTTGGAAATGCATATTTCCATCTATATAAGTTCACTTCCCTGCTGCATTCCAAAGAATTTGGTCAGAGTTTTTATTATTCTAGTTCCATGGGTCATATGGACTCTGCTGGCTCTCATGTTCAGTTAAAGAGTTCAATTAGTTTTTTCACATCCAAAGTCTTGTGATCTCAACTCCTTCTGAGGTAAGGAAATTAAGTCTCTCTCCTCAAAGATGGATAACTGATTTAGATACTCTGCAATCATTTAGTCTTAGCCCCAAGAGATCTCAGTCTTATGATTTTTATTGCACCAGAAGTGTTGCCATGTTGTTAGTCTCAGTTGTGCATTACATGCTTGTATTTTTTTCACCACTTTTTTATGTGAGGAATGAAAAGAGAAAAATGCTTTGCCAGGTCACTTTGCCAGATTATCTAGAAGTGATTATAGTTTTTAATTTATAAAACGTATTTATTTCTTTAACAATGAATAAAAATCTAGACCTTGAGGCATCAGCCATTCAAGATTAGACCTATAAATGGTGCTTACAAGTGATAAGGTCAAAACAAACCTGTTCTTTCCTTTTTTTCTGCACTCCTGACTACAAAAGTTTACAGTTAGACTTTTTGTGGATGAGTTGTATAGGTAAATTGGAATGTTTCTTATTTGCATCTTTGTTCAATGACCTTTGGAAATCATTTTACTTATCGGCAACTACTCTTATAAAAGACATATACTGCTTATGACTTTTATTTATGTACTTAGCAAAATTTCTTAGTATGTAATTGAGACATTATTTTCAATTTAGTTTAGATAAAGATCAGAAGGCAGCACTCACACATATGACAGCATATAAGTAGGTCATAGGAAAGTGTTTTTAGGAACATGTTGAAAAATAAGAATCAGTTGGTAATTCACCATCTATTTCTAGTTTTTTTGTTGTTGTTGTTTGTTTGTTTGTTTGTTTTTGTAGAGACAGAGTCTCACTTTATCACCTTCAATAGAGTGCTGTGGTGTCACACAGCTCACAGCAACCGCCAACTCCTGGGCTTAGGCGATTCTCTTGCCTCAGCCTCCTGAGTAGCTGGGACTATAGGCCCTGCCACAATGCCCGGCTATTTTTCTATTTTTAAGTTCAGCGAGGCCCGGCTTGAACCTACCATCTTCAGTATATGGGCCCGCGCCCTACTCGATGAGCCACAGGCGCTGCCCATATTTATAATTATTTTTAATAACATTAATTAATAAAGCAATTTATTGAAAAGAAGATTACTAATATACAGTAATTTAGTATAGGTCCTCTATTCAATTAAATACTTATTGAAGTCTACAACTGAGGAAACAAAGAATAAAATAGTTGAGTCTAATAGGAGATAGGCTATGCATAATTAGAAAAATAAATAGTGCCTAGAAGTTGCCCAACTTGGACTGTCAATCTCAGTTATATATATTACATTTTTCTGCATTTTCTTCAACCTTTTAGTAAATGTAAAATAAAAAAGGGAAGCTTTAATTTACAAAATGTAGCAATTTAGATATAAAAAAGTACAATGCTAACTTGGAATCTGAAAGACAGATTTAGAAATTTAGAGTCAAATTTATACTCTATGCTTTAAAGTGATGAGAAATCTGTGCTATCATGAAACTTGTCTCCAATAGGGGTAAATTTTGCAATATATATTGCATTTTGGTGTTTGAGTAAAAAAGAATGCTATTCATTTGCTTGCCCAGAAATTTATTTCTTTATTTTTTGCAAAATGGAAAACATGATTGTTCATGGACTTAAATCAGGATAAAAAGGGAAGTGAGAATACTGATTAAAATGATAATGGCAATCATCAATCATTTTATATATTGGTGAGATCCAGGAATTGTTAGAATAAGGACTTTTATTTTATTATTTTAATTTTTTTATTTGTAGAGCTTTTCTGATATCTAATGAAACCAAGTTCTTTGTTAAAATACATGAGCTGTGAATATCTTCTCTAATTTCTTTTTCTTTTCTTTTTTTTTTTTAGCTTATCTGGAATAGTCTATGTTTTTTACATTAATACATTTATAGGGTCAATGTGCTGATTTCATATACAATTTGGAATGCTTACATCACACTAGTTAATATATCCCTCACCTCATTTACTTAATTATTGTGTTAAGACATTTATACTCTATACTTAATAGATCCTACATGTACCCTTGCAATATGCACCATAGATGTGGTCCCACCATTCACCCTCCCTCCATCTGACCTCCACCCTTCCCTTCCTATCCCCTACTCCTAAATCCTGGGCCATAGTTGTGATCTATCTTAATATGAAAGTGTGAGTGGCAGCGCCTGTGGCTCAAAGGAGTAGGGTGCCGGCCCTATTTGCCAGAGGTGGCGGGTTCAAACCCAGACACAGCCAAAAACTGCAAAAAATAGAAAAAAGAAAAAAGTAAGTGCAAGTGATTATAAATTGGTGCCATGATAGTACCAAGTACATTGGATACTTTTTTTTCCATTCTTGAGATACTTTATTAAGTAGGATACTTACCACCTCCATCCATGTAAGCATAAAAGAGGTAATGTCTCCATCTTTTTCTAAGGCTGCATAATATTCCATGGTATACATATATCACAATTTGTTAATCCATTCATGTGTCGATGGGCACTTGGCTTCTTCCATGATTGGGCTATTATGAACTGAGCTGTGATGAACAGTCTGGTGTAAATATCTTTGTTATAAAGTGACTTTTTGTCATTTGGATTTATACCTAGTAGAGAAATTGCAGGATCAAATGGTAGGTCTACTTTTAGATCCCTGAGTATTCTCAAATCTTCTTTCCAAAAGGAACATATTAGCTTGCATTCCCAGTGCAGAAGTATTCCCTTTCTCCATATCCATGCCAGCAGCTATAGTTTTGGGATATTGCTATGTGAGCTACTCTCACTGGAGTTAGATGATATCTCAAAGTGGTTTTAAACTACATTTCTCTGATGATTAAAGATGATGAGCATTTTTTCATGTGTCTGTAAGCCATGTCCCTATCTTCTTCTGTGAAGCTTCTATTCAAGTTCCTTGCCCACAATGAAATGGGATTACTTCTTTTATTCTTATTAATAAGTTTGAGTTGTCTGTTGATTCTGGTTATCAAACCTTTGTCAGAAAGATAGCCTGCAAATACCTTTTCCTATTCTGAGGGCTGTCTGCTTGTTTTACTTATTGTGCTCTTGGCTGTGCAGAAGCTTATTAGTTTGATCTGACATCAGCTATGAATTTTTGGTGTAGCTTCAATTGCCCAGGGGTTCCTCCTCATAAAGTATTCTTCCAGTCCAATTTCTTCAATTGTTTCTCCTGCACTCTCTTCAGGAACCTTTATAGTTTCATGTCTTAGGTTTAAATCTTTTATCCAGCAAGAGTCAATTTTTGTTAATGGGATAGGTGTGGGTCCCATTTCACTCTTGTAAAAGTCGCCAGTCAGTTCACCCAGCACCATGTGTTAAATAGGGAATCATTCCCTTACTTTATATTTTTGATGGGCTTATCAAATTTCCAATGACGATAGTGTCTGGGTTAATCTCTTGGTTCTCTATTCTGTTCCAAACATCTACCTTTCTATTTTCGTAACAGTACCATGCTGTTTTGATCACTATAGATTTATAGTATAGTTTAAAGTCTTGTAGTATGGTTCCTCCTGATTTGTTTCTATTTATGAATAATTTTTGGCTATTCTAGGTTTTTTCTGGTTCCTTATAAAGCAAAATACTATTTTTCCCTGATCTGTAAAGTATGACAGTGGTGCTTTGATAGGGATTGCATTAAATTTGTATATTGCATTGAGTAATATGGACATTTTAACAATGTTGATTCTTCCAAGCCATGAGCATGGTATGTTTTTCCATTTGTTAACATATTCAGTTATTTCCTTTCTCAGAGTATCATAGTTCTCTTTATAGAGATCTTTCACCTTCTGTGCTGTGGGCAGTCCATGCAATGCCCAACTCTAACAAAGAACTGCAGACGTTCTGGTCTCTGGTGGGGTTGGGCTTCTAGATCACTAGGCAAGGGAGGAATGTTAGACTGGAAGCTCAAAATGTCAGGGAAAATATTTTTTCAACCTTAATTCCAGACAAGAGAATGCCCAGGCTCACAGCAGGGACTCTCTGGAGAAGGAGGTCCAGCCTCCAGCAACTCGCTCCTGTGAGGTGAGAGAAGAGGACCTCAGTTCACTGCTTGCTAGTAAAGACCCCATAGCAAGCAAGGAACTTTCTTAGGGGAGGGTACAGGCATGCATCCTCTTTGGGGATAGGTTCTATACCTGAAATTTGTTTCCTTGGAGTTGCAGCTTGTCTCAGCAAAGAAGACATGCAATTATCAATGTCTTCTCTCAGCTCTCCCATCCTTCAGATTTGTTAGGTTCTTTCTGGCCATTGTCTCTCCCTCAGGACAGGAGCTTCTGTTGAAATCTGGCTCCAGTCGGCTATCTTTCCCCCACTCCTCCTTGCTTTTGTTAAATGTCAAAATTGGAGTCAGAGAAAATAGCCAACCCAAGGATTTAGCAAAACCCAACATACATTGAAACTAAATGAACAAATAAACAATTAAAAAAAGGGACACACACAAAGGGACTCACAAACAATCAAAAACAAATAAAAAAAATCTCCAATAGCCTGATGTAAGCACTCTCAGCAACCACAAGAGGAAGGGAAGAAGAGAAAAAAAAGAAAATAATAATTTTAAAAAATTAATAATTCTTACAAGAAAGAAAGAAAAAAGGAAAAAAGCAAAAAAAAAGAGCATAGAAAAAAGGCAACAGCAAAAACAAAAAAAATTATATATGTGCATGTGTGTATAAACATATGACTATATATATGCTTTTGGGATCAGCTTTGCTAGGAATATATTTATGTTGCAATATACTTTTTGGACAAAAGGTGGTGCCATGAGTGGTTCCCAGGCTTATACCTGTTTCCTAGCTTAGATTGTTCTTGACAGTTGCCTGTTTACCTCCTTGGTGCTTAGACTCTGCCTAACTGTTGATTCCACAGGGGGAAAAAAAAATCTTCAGAGGGAGGTTTCACAATTCCCCCTGCAAAAGTTCCTGTGAAGTGTGGGATATCCTGGGACTGCTCTGAGTGTAGGACAACTGCCCACAGGTGAAACTCAAATCCCTGTGCCTGGCCCATGTGGAAAGATGCTGTGGCAACCCCCATCTCTCAAATTTAAAACAATGGCTGCTTTTTATTCGAGATCTTTCCTGTATGAGTGTCTCTCTCACCACCTAACCCTGGTGGTGTCGCTCCAAACAGAACCCCATTCTGGCCACCAAATTCCACTTGGGAGTCAACACTTCACCAATCTTTCCATATAACACCTAGTTTCCCCATGAATTGGGAATTGTAATCCTCCGTGGCAGGCCTGGTTGCCACTGACACTGCCACCCATTGCTGCAGCAGCTACAACACAGAAATTTCTCTGACTGTCTCCTCAAGTCTGGATTACACTCCAAGTTCCATAATCCACCACCTTGCTGCACACCTCAAACTGCCACTCCTTACCAATATTTCACCCCAAGAAATATCTAGCCCACTCACTCTCACCTGTTGTTCCAGGAGAGCTGAGCTGAATGTCTTTCCCATCTACTGTCATGCTCTGCCTCCTAGAATATTTAAATAATTAGTTTTGGTGAAAAATTGTTTGCTTTTAATTCTCAAGGTAGACAAGTTTTTTAGTATTAGCTTTTAGATATTATTTTTATTTCTTCTAACATCCCAGTCATAAAATAGTACCCCCCAAAATACCACCAGGTAAACAACTTATAAAGTATTATATACAAATAAATATGTTGAAAACTAAGAATGAAATAATTGATAATTCACACCCAATTGCTTAATATTTCTTGAGTAGCCACAAGTAATAAAGTCTGCACCAAAACAAACATTAATATTCCCTACTTTAGTGTTAATTAACTCAATCTTTCTCTTTTCATGGACTAGATTTGATTGCCTACTCTTTTGATATATAGGAAAATTAACTACTGGAATTTAATAAGAAATATGATATGTATAATTAGTTTGAGAAACTAATTCATGAGCTGAACTTTAGGCATCCTTTATGCCAGGATATACAAAGAGAAATACCAATTTTTTTTCTTTGGATTGTGTTTACACCCACAAACTCAATGTAAACAGCTGAGTAAATCACACTGGAGTTTATTTAAGAGGCAGTAAACACACTGTGTCAACAAGAATTCTCTGAATTCTTTTTAACATTTTAGCTTCCCATACTTTACAGTTGTGGCTTTGTGATCTTTCTGAAATCATCAAGTATTTACTAGCCTGTTCATCTTTCTTTTGCTCTTGTGGATTTTTCATTTGCTTATATGGCCTAGTATTTTTTCTTAATGTGACTTCTTTTAGTTACGGTCAGCCCACTCCTGTTCCTTAATATCCTCTATACTTAAAAGTTAAGGTTTCTAGGCTATACCACATTATATAATTTCTATATTCTCCAATGAAGCCACTTCCTCCATTAGGAAAACTGTTATATTTTTTCATCTTTTATTCTCCCTCTTGTTCTGCCATGTCTTCTAACACAGTCTCTATTTTAGGAACATTAGTTACTTTATCCAATTTAAGTATAAATAAAAAGCTTATCTTCTTTGTTTCTTCTGCTCTGCCACTATCTCTAAGGTGTTGTGACAGAGTGCTCAAACACTGCAATTCTCCTAACCTTTTGCTCACCTGGAAGTATTACTCTCCTTTTATACTCTGAAATCCCTTGAGGGTTATAGCAATGTTTAGTTTGCTCACCCACTTATAGTTAGCACCTTGTTTAATGAATGGGTGATTACTCTTGAACTTCACATATGTACCCTGAATTAGCATTGTAACTATTCCTATTGTCTCCTTACATTGTCTTTCCTCAAGACAATGTCACTCACATAAACATCCCCTTCTAGATATTTCATTCAGTTAGACTGAGGGATAGACAAGGAAATTATTCATGGGAAAATATATATTGCAT
The DNA here is from genome assembly GCA_963573935.1 of Arctocebus calabarensis. Classification (NCBI taxonomy): domain Eukaryota; kingdom Metazoa; phylum Chordata; class Mammalia; order Primates; family Lorisidae; genus Arctocebus; species Arctocebus calabarensis. Next base: position 21,878 of record CAUYON010160849.1, read on the forward strand.
TTGAGGATTATAATTTGGAATTTAAACCCCCAAATCTAGTCTTGTGTTTGGCATTCGGCAGAAAAGGTTTCTTTATTACTTTATTTCCATTTAATGGGCTAAGCAGACATGCTTGATGTGCTTTACTATGATAAAACTTACTGTTTTCTTGTGTTGGTGTTCTTTTTAAATTTATAATATTATTGTGTTTTTGTTGGAAATTCAGTACAGGATGCTGGTACAGCCAACTCCTTAGTCAAATATAACAAAACAAGACTTTTTTTAAAAGCCATAAGTCTAAGGGGTATACTCATAATCTATACAAATTACTTTATTGTTTTTGAGGAGAACTAACTATGTTAAATAGCAATGTTTCATGGCCAAAGTAGTAGGAAAAATCATCTATAAGTTTTAAAAATATACAAAATAGCTGAAGTAGGGAAAGAATGGGAAGGATAAAATTATGCCACTATTATTACTGAATTTTCTCACTGATCTTCTATATGATGTGTGAATCAACTTTGATAATTTGTCTTCAGTCCCTTCTGTTTATTTTCCCTTTCTTTTAATTGGAGGGTAAGGAATCTGTGGTTTTAAAGAATGGAAAAGAGGGCTAATAATTTTGATTCTGAGTTTTGTTAATAATCAGTATAAAAATAGAAATTGAGGAAATATTTCTTTTTTAAACATAAATTTCAAAGAAAAGAGGCAAAAATTGTCACAAAAATAAATAAAACTCTAAAAGATTACATTATTTCAACCTAAAACTATTATTTCCCTTTTTATTTAGATCCAAAACATAGGAAAGAACTGAACACCTGACAGTAGGTAGGTACATTATTAGGGATTTCTGAAAAAAATATATGTTTGAAATTAAAATGAAATTCATAATACACAATTACTACCTAAGAATTGACTGGGTACATGAATTGATAAAATGCTACACCAATAAATAACTTACTAATCTTTACTTAACATGTTATTAATGAGTATTTAAATAACTTATTCTGTTTTTTCTTAAGATTAGCAAAGTTCTCTTTAGTTTCTTAAGAACTTTGCTCTTGATGATAGAATGGAATTAAAGAGTTGTACCTAATAACATATAGGATCTGTAAAGAAGGTTATTTATGTAAAACAAATTCATGATCAGGTACATTTTACCCATTAGTCTGTAGTCACAATGCTTCAGTGCTATGAGTTTTCAAAAGCCCCACAAAATTCTTTATAACAGGAAAAAACAAAAAAAGTTGGCTGCAAGGTATGGTAAAAAGTAAAATTAATATGGATTTCAATTTCAAAAAAACTGCTATATTTATAAACATTTTATTAAGTGTGAAAAAATGTTAAATTGCAAGTACTTCTAATTGAATATTATGGTCCCTCAGAAATCATAGAGGGTCATGAAGTAAATAAGTTACTCATGGCCTAATAATTTCATATGCAAAATTGTACACAAATGAATTTTTCACTTGCCCATACCTTAACTATTTGTATCCTTTGCAGTAGCAGAGAATTTGTTATTGGTACCTTGAGCATCTGTGCTTTTGTTTTCTTTTGCAGTAACTAGTACATCCTTCAGAAGGCAATGGACACAATGAAGGGTCTCAATGAGAAATGAAAATTCTGCTTTTCCTCCTATGGTACAGCTAAAGAAAACAATAAACTGACTGAAGACCGGTTTATGTGTCCCCCGGTCTGTTTTCCATTTTCCCTTTCTCTTACTCAAAATGTAGCCCCTAAGGCTGTTGTCCTGCCACTTGGAGGCCTTTAACCTGAAAACATCCAAATTTCGGCATCTCTATCCCCACTAGACTCTCTGAGCCATTCCCTCTCCTGTTCTCTTTCCTTACCTATCCCCATGACCCCTTTTCACCTGAGTGCCTTGTGCTCACATGTGTCATGTCCTTGCCCACCAGTATGTAGGATCAGTGGCCCATGTTCCTCTTCCTAGTCCTGCTCTTTGGTATTCTTTCCAGAACATATTTTCTCATTTTTTAAGAAATAAATAGGCTGAGAATCTCTGCTTAACAAGTACTTTTTTAATCCATTTCTCACCTTGCACCTCTTCCTTTTTTCCATAAGCAATTAGGAAGACCCAGGCAACACCTTCAATATTTGTTTAGAAATCTCAGCAAATTATCCAATTTCTGGGCTTGTGAATTCTATCTCCCACAAGATATTAGAATACATCTCAGCCTTTATAACAGGAATCATCTTCCTTCATTGTCTAATAAAATGTTCCTCATTTCTGCCTAAGACATCACCAAAAGCACATTTAATGTTCATTATTTCTTCCAACATTCTGTTCAATATTATTCACTATGGAAAATATAAGATTTCTCTCTTTTCTTTTTGAATCCTCACCATAATCCCATTTAACATTTATATTTCTATCAATTCCTTAAAACTATTTCAGCTTGGCCCACTATCCAGCTCTAAATTCAGTCCTACATCTTTAGGTAATTTGTTATAACAGCACCTCACTTCCTGGTGCCAAAATCTGTATTAGTCACAGTTCTACAGAGAAATAGAACTGCTAGGATAGATAGAGATATATAGATATAGATGGATATAAAAAATCATCATGTAAAGTAAAGTTAAGAACTGAAAAAAGCTGTCAATTGAACACTGGTAAGAATCCATTTATCCATCAGTTTGGTCTTTTCCATTTTATTATATTATACATACATATATATACACACACACGTATGAATCAAATGTTTAATGTTTGAGAATAATGCTGGTAATAATATCCTCTCCACATTTTAATTTGCTTATGAAAAACTCAGATGTAATTTTCCATTCTATCTAAAAATGATTTGGAAAGAGGTCATGCTACTCTTCAAAAACACAAGTTTCAACTTCTTTTCTACATTTTTCTACTATGCTCATTATTACTATTGATATTTTAACAAAACATAAAAAAAGAGAGCCATACTATAGAGAGGAAAGTGAGTGTTATATATGTATGTGTGTGTATATATAAATGTACGCATACATGTACATACATACATACATACATACATATATTTACCCTTATTACATAAAGACACAAAAAAAGTATTCATGTTTACTGGGAATAACCTAAGACTACCAATGAGGAAATATAAACAGAGGCCCCAGCACACCAGTTAGACATCTTTTGTTATTGTTGTTTAGATGTGTTTGTCTATGATACTTTTACTCCTTACTAAAACCATGCATTTTAACATTAGTATCATGATAGGAGAAGATAAGACTGTCAAGTATATTATGGAGGTTTGTTTAGCTTCTTAGCACACTGACCCTGTCGAAATAGTCATACTATCCACAGACTTAATGACAATTAGGTGACAATGCACTTCAAACTTTCAAAAAATAAATTTGTTGTAGATTCTCATGTCACTTGTAAACATTTTTATAGAACACCTTTCTCAAATACAGACTATTTATGAACCTGCTTGCACAATATTTATTCTTCTGAATATTGATATTGATGATCTATATAGTCATTACTTAACTAGAAATTGCATGTAATCTATAATATAACATTAAAGAGACAGGAAGTAGCATTGTGTAATAGAAAGAAAATCACATTTAGCTTCATAAAGCCTGTTAAGTTATGAATCTTGTGTGAAAAACTGTGATATTAGAGAAAGTGATTTAATTTCTATGGACTTAAAGTTATTCTCCATAACTCTATAGAAAGGGGAAAATAAGAGTATTTCAATATAAAAGAACTTTTGGGTTATATCAATTTAGTAAATAAAACCACCATATTATCTGTAATATGTTACACAAATATTCAAATATTGTAGGTAGCCCCTTATTTGCACTTGACAATGTTTCATCAACTATTTGCATCAAGTTTTACCTTTCGATGATTGATGAAAAAGAAAATAATGTTATCTGAGAAGGAGAAAGAATAACAAGGAACTATATAGAAAACTTAAAGGGCTGCATAATATTCCATGGTGTACATAAACCACAAATTGTTGATCCATTCATGGGTTACTTCATTATTTTTTTTCTTTTTTTAAAAATAATTTTATTAAATCATAATTGTGTACATTGGTACAATCATAGGGCAGAATGTGCTTCATATACGGAAAATCAGAAATATTTTGATCATACTGTTAGAGATAGCATTCATGGCATTTTCTTGATCACTATATAAAGACATTGATACTCTACATTTAATAAGTTTCACCAGTATCCTGCTAAGATGCACCATAGCTGTGACCCCACCAACTGCCCTCCCTCCACCCATACTCCCCTCTCCCCTCCCCTTCCTTTCCCTTTTCCCTGTATTCTTGTGCTATAATTGGGTTTTAGCCTTCATATGAAAGCTATAAATTAGCTTCATATTATGGCTGAGTACATTGGATACTTTTTCTTCCATTCTTCAGATACTTTGCTAAGAAGAATATGTTCCAGC